>VXAX01005360.1:481111-564348 GCA_013399835.1 Leptocoma aspasia | reverse complement strand
ACAAAATTACTTGAAAAGTTGAAGTAGTAAAATTTGGTTGGCAACCACAACAATTTCAGTTCTTTAGTTTTCTTGGGTAATCAGTCAGTCCACTCTTGGAGTTTTCTTATTAATTGAAGGAGCTGCCCTTCTTATTTTTAGGTGTTTGGTAATAGGTCTAGTTCCATCTACTTCCTATTTTTTTTTTTCTTTTTAATGTATTTAATTATTCTGAAGTTCTTTTTTCAGGCCAAACCTTAGCATTTAGAAGTAAACTTAACATGTAGAAGGATTGTATGCCTATATGTAATCATGAGAAGCAATTGCAGTTGAAATCCCCAAGAGCATTGGAGAAACATAAGAAAAATCAAAAGGCTAGAGAAGTTCCAGAAATTAAAATAATTTTAAAATGTCTGATGTTAAAGCCCAATTCAGCTAAGCTCTGATGCATGTGCACAACTCTATGCACATTCTTAAATCCAGTGGGACCTCAGCATATGGCCAAGTGATTTGCTAAATTGGGACCTAATTAAGGACAATTGTAAAAGTAGCTGCTATTTAAGCAATTATGGAATCTTCAGTTAGATTTTGACTATAACTCTGAAGTTAAGCAAAGTCTTCTGAAATCAGCATTTAATCCATATCTCTTTTTGCTTAAAACAAAAGACTAAGTAAACATGCTATTATTAGATCAGCATTACTCACCACAATTTAGAACATTATGTACTTCTAAAGGATTTAACAGATGTGTATTTAAAAAGTTATAATAATGAAAAGTATTTTCTACCAGTAAAAGGCAAAAAAAACCTGGGGAGAAATTACAGTGGTGTATGTTATTTGGATCACTTGTGAATAGCTGTGATTCCTTAAGACTGTTGACATTTTAAAGGTTTATTATCTTACAGTTCTCTGAAGTATTTATGGTGTGATGTTGTTACTTCTTATTAAATATACATTTATGAAACCACGTTAGAATTTAAGCGAAAATACAATTTTGCAACATGTAATAAAATGACTGAAGGAAGTAGTGCTTTTAGGCTTGAAACTGTTTTGAATCAAGGAGTTTTGATCTTGATATTTCATGTAATAACTACTAGTAATTATGATTTCTTTTGTGATGCTTTGATAACTAAGTTTTTCTTTTGAATTTCATTTTTAAAGCATTTTCAATAGATTTCTCATATTACGGAGTTTTGAGGTGATTGCATATTGTTGAATGCAGATGAAAGTAAGACTTTTCTCAAGTTTGTCATAGTGGGCAATATTAAATTGAGGTGTATTATCTGGACTGCTTCTCCTTATTTTGCATGCCTGGAAGTAAGCCTTGCAGTCATCACATCTATTGGTAGTGCCTTATACATGCTTTCAAGAGATGTGTTTTACTCACACTAATACCACTTCAAAGGTGAGAAATTGTTCACGGACCATTTTGGTGGGGCATAGCATAAAACCTCATCAGATAACAGATAGGTAAATAGTAAAGCAAGAAATACTGTGGAAACTGCAATGTATGCTTCCTCAACCAGTTTAATTTTTGGCAGATTTTTACATTTAGCAGATTTTAAAGTTCCTTTTAATTTTTTTTTTTTTTCTGCATGGCCAGTAGCACCAATAGCTTTGTGTGAGCTGGTAGAGGAGTGTTCATTCCAGTGACTGGCATAATTCTGATCACAGCACTGTAACTTGGAGCAGTTTGCAGTTTCCTGCAGTGTCTGAATATTCCCTTAAAAATCCATCAGAGCTTTCCTGTTGCTGTGAAAAAGAATTATATCCCACCTCAGCCTTTACTTTTTCAATATTAGGAAAGTCAGAGTTTTTCAGCCTTGCCTTGGGAGCCTTCACATTCTAAGATCATGCTTTTGGTCCTTCTTGATTTCTTTTATTGCTCTATGAATTTTATTTTTCTGAAGAAGGTTTTCTAAGGCTATACAGGCAAAAAATTCCACCTCCTATGTCAGTCATAGTTTCTAATCTACCAGAAGTACATTGCCTGGTATGTTCCAGAATGAGATTTGTCTGTTTCATCACTGAGGCACAATGGTTGTTGATAATCACCCAGGGATCAGCTAATAAACACAGATATTTCTTCTCCTTCGTGATTCCCTACTTAGGAGTTCTTAGCTTACATCATCTACTCTTATTTATAGTCCCTGAGTGAGTGACCTTGAACTTTGCTCCATTAAAATTCATCTTTCCTCAAGACCATCCTGTTCTTTCAGTGTGATACTCAATCCTCTTCCAATTTTGTGTCATCACCATATGTGTTGGACGTTAATGTATTATTAAAAAAGACTGTTTCAAAACCTGACTCTCGATTAACTCTGCTACTGGTTTCTTTCCACTGTGACATTCCCTTTGTCCAAGAAAATGATACTTTTCATTCTTTGTTTACTTACCTGTAAAATTAATATCTTCATATTTTACTGCTGAATACATGTCTTTTTCATGCTTATTAGAATGCAAACTGACCTTTCAGAACTCACAGCATAGGAAGGAACGATTTTTAAATACCTGAGATAATTTTGAAAAAGCCGGTAGGGCTTTGTCATCTTTGTTGTATGTGCACTCAATTTATTTTTATCAACTGTGGCTATGATTTGGACATTATATGCATTCTTTTATGCAGATCTAATATTTTTGGTTATGTAGTACGTTTACTTTTCAGTAATTGCTAAGGGATATCATAGATTATTCCAGTACCTATGAAACAGGAACATTGATACAAGTCAGTAGTTAAGATGCTAAGAAAAGTGACAAAGTTTTACATGTTTTGTGGGCAGGAAAGGCTAGTCACTCGTAGAAAGAACCTAGCCTGGCATCTTGGCTAATAGAGAATGGATCTACTCAAAAAAAGGTGAGGGGCTCAGTGCATACTAGTGGAACTTCAAATAAGGAATCAAGACAATTCATGACACATCATAATATAGAGATTAATAGGCCATCTTTAGCTTTGTCTGTCCGCAGATGGCTTTAAGATGTACAATGGCTGGATCTAGCTGAAAAAAACACTGTGTTTTGATGTGGGAATTATGCCATGAAAATCATAGTTACGTTTACTGGAAGATTTTTTTTTTAATTATATTGTGTCTGTATTGTGTATTTTTACAAAGAGTACATATGAACTACTGAAATGACCTTCTATGTTTAAGAAGTCTAGTTCCCATTTTTGTTTTATGTTTTGTAGATGTGTTCTTGTTGCGTCAGAAATGGACCAAGTTTAACCAAATGGAATTTTATTTGTTTACTGGAATCTATAAAAAGCATGAAGAGAATTAGTTTAGAGTAATGTTTGTGAACTAACTCAACCCTAAACTTCTGCAGTTGTGTTAGCTAGAAGTTTTGCATATCATAGGATTCTTTAAGAGACTTTAAAATGTGACATTAGCTTCACCCTTTCAAGTGGTCCTTTAAACTCTTTGATTTTTTTCCTCGTTTTTGTCTTGAGAATTCTCTTTGAAATGATTTGGAGTTTCTTAGGCCTATAAATAAATTCTAAGATGTGCTATTCCATCAGTTTCCCCATGTTACAAGCTAGTTTGTGGTTTTTAGTGTATCTACTTGCAGCAACCATCTGGTTTATCTCTTAGTGATGTTACTTTGTAAATTACTAATTTTAAAATACACTGAATTAATATGACTTACAAGAATATGGCAATTATCCAATTATAGACTTATAAAAATCATTATATGTTAAAAACTTTTTTCTGTATCACTTTCCATGACTGCGAATCAAAATGTGAAATAAAGAAAAAAAATCACAAGTGAAGAGTGCATGTCTGCATCTGTGTATAACTGATCATGTCTGACAGAAGCATAGATGATGTTAAACTTCCCAGGAGCAGGATCTCCTGACAGAGATGTGTCAAAAATAGAGCAGTGTCTGCCTTATTTTCTCTGAGTGAGATTCAAAGATACACCAGGCTTTTGTGAGGAAGGTTACATACTTTCCTAGTGTGTAAGTGATTCAAAGACATGCAGATAATTTTAAAAATACTGATGAACGTCTTTACCTTTTACTGTATTTTCTGTATGCTTCATTGAACTCTCCTGGAATTTTTTGTACTCACTCTATATAAATTGATACTGTTGCCTTTATGAAAAGCTGGAGGTTAATGAAAAAGAAAGTTAAATTTCCTTTAATTTAACATGTAGCAGGTTTTTTCCCCCATCTCCATTTAAGTTGGAAAGGATTCAAACCCCGTTGAAAGGAATATGTAATGGAATGATACTCCGCAGAAGAAGAATGAGTAATTTTTAATATTGAGAGGCAACTTGGTACAAGGTAAAGCAGCTCAGAGTACAGACTCCACCACTTTAGGCTAATGTACAATCAGGGAATTCAATTTTAAGAGAGCAGGGGTGATACTGGGCTTCCTTATTCTCTGCAGTGTAGGGTGTAAATGTCTACATCTGAGCTTGTCATCTAGACTCTGCATATAGTCAGCAGAGAGAAATTCTACAGAGCTATTAATATCATCGTCAGGTAGGCGTAGAAAATAAGAGAATTGTGACATAAAAGTGCTTATTGCTTAACATGGTTTACAAAAAGATCACAGAGTGACAAACTCAAATGGCAACATGGCATTTTAAGTGTCTGCACGTAGGTAAGATAAATGGTCTTCTTGTTCACCTGACTGAATGAACTGTAAACTATATGTTTATTAAAAAACATTCACACTTTTTTCTTTTTGTTGAAAATGTGAAGCCAGACAAATATTTGAAACATTATCCATGTTAAATATTCTCTGTGTTATCTAAACAACTATCAAAATATATCTTCTTCACTTTGAAAAACAAGATCTTTGAAAGCATTCATAACGTTTTTATGTGTCAATGGTTCGACTGTTAGTTTTCTGGTGTATTTTGTTTTAAGCAATTTTTACTGCTGTATGCGTCCTTCTGTCTCGCAATCCCAAAACTTGTTCATTCCTCATTTCATGACCTAAAATTGCAATAATTCTTCCATTCAGAATAATTAACTTAGAAAAGCATTATTTGAAGAATAGTTATTTTTGCAGAAGTATTTGTGTTTCAGTAGGTTACTGGAAATTTTATTTCATGGCACATTATCTTAGACAAGGAACAGAAGTCTTACATTAGCTATACTGATGAAATTTCTATGAGTGAAATATATAGTTCAGCTTTGAAATGCTCCCTAGGCTTGGGGCAGTAGGCAGCAACACCAGGAGAAACCTGAGGGTGAAAACTCCATTAGTTTTAAGAATAATTTAAATAACACGTGAAAGTAGAAATTGTATGTTTAAATATAGAAATAGCTATATGTTCCCTTTTCTTAGCTCTGCCAGAGGAAAGGAAGACCATGTTATGTGGCTGAAAGAGCTTGAAAACAATTAACACCTTAAGTTGGCTCAGCCAGAGATGATCAAAGTCTTAACATCTCAGACAGTGCCACTACTAATGCTTCCCTTCAAGTAAATCTATTTTGTGGCAGAATAATTCCAAAGACATAGCCTTCCTTCCTGTTGTCTGCAAGTATTCTTCCTTTCTGTGCAGCTTGTGGGAAGAATTAGAGTTTGACCCTACTTGCTGCTTCCTAATACTCTTAGGAATTAATGAAAAAACATGGTGTAAGTATAGCATTGAGCGCTTCAAGCTCAAAAACAAACAAACAAAAAAAAAAACAAAAAAAAAGAAAAAAAATTGAAAAAGATAGCATTCATAGAAACCAAGTCATCAAAGTTCAGAGACCAGAGCTGTGCTATTTGTTACTGAATGCTTTTGATAAGTTCTGCTTCGTGGTTTCCTTTGGCTGAAGCAATTAATCTGCTTGTGTCACTGCCTCTCGGTGTGCATGGCTGGTATGAATCTCTAGTTTGATCCTGTCTGCCCTACTCTATAATATGATATTTTGTCTGTTCCCAAAACTGTAAGTATTGGGAACACTACAACTTGCTCTTTAAGTCACATTATTCTTTTAACGTATGGAAACTAGAGTTGAAAGTGACCCTTCTAACCATTAGCATTAGTGATTTTGAAAGTTGATTGACCTAACAGAGACAGGTTTAAAGCTGAGTGAAAAGATATTTGACAGAGTAAAGCCAGCAGTGGAGAGTCTGTAGATATGTAGCTTTGGGGGGGATGTGTAGATGAACAGGAAAATTCCACGTGGTCAATAGAGAATCTCTGTACTAGTTTTTGCTCACAGCATCTTTTTCAAAATGTTATGTTTGAGATATTACTTTTATGAAATTGCTTTTCTTGTGCACTGTATGTTGTGCTGTGTTTGAAGTCCCTACAGGGACTTCAGTTTAATAACTGTGCTGTAGGTCTCGTTCAATTCCTTATAACGATATTCATTCAAATATTTGGGACTGTTGCTTTCGGTGGTTGCGGTCGCTGTGCTTAGTTCTGATGTATGCGTAAGGAATTCAAAGGTTTAAATAGTTTGTCTGTTCTCTGTTGAACACATCTGTAGCCTAAGAGGATACAGTTTAATGCTCTTTGGGACTTCTTGGGCCCCTCCTGTTTCTTACTGTCTTTGCTTGTTAAGATTTCTTTGGAGATAAGACAGCTTCTGTTTAGAGCATGTGGTAATTGTTGACATTCCATAGGTAGGTGTGATAAAACCTTTAGTACTATACTATGTGAGATTGTCACCTGAAAAAGAAGTTTTCTCTGCAGATAAGGTATATATCATAGTCTCAGTTATCATTTTAGAATTGAAGCAGTTATCAGCATGCCAAACCTAATTCTTTAGTGTTTGAAATAACAGAAGAGGGAAAGTTGCCTGGTTTAGTAGAAAAATGAATTGGTATCTGCCATGCTTGTTAATGAGGATTGCAGCTATTGCTCTAGGCTTCTTGTGCCTCATATGAGTCACTGGCACCAAAGTTTTTCCACTGTTTAACTGCTGTGGTTTTAGCAAAACAGAGGCCATTTGTCTTTTCAAGACTCTTTTGGGTGTTTCCAGGCACTCTACTTAAATCTTGTTACTTTAGCAGTAGTGATAAACACATAACATGCTTCTACAGAGACTGCTTGTGGTACCACATTGTATAAATGCACAGATTTGGCACCTGCATGTGCCCATGTATTGTAGAGTAACATGCAGCAGCATTAATGTAATTTCCACTTTAATACAGTTTACAATTTCTGCAGCTTCAGAAACAATGTCTTACATGAGTTTAAATAATGCTTGACAGGAAAAGAAAGCATCAATATAAAGAAGCTTTTTTTGGAAGGAAGCTGATTTTGATAATTGTGATATGAATTGGTACTTCAGCTAATCTCTTAGTAACAGATTTAGTGGTATCAGGGCTTAGTTGGCGATATGTGGATTTAGTTGTGATGAATTAATATCTGAGTATCTGTGTAGTAGTTATGACATAATATGATGTTAGATTTTACTCCTTAAAGATTCAAATCAAATGTAATTTTCTTGTTCTTTACAAAAATAACCATCTTTAAAGACAGTTATACATAAGAGCAAACTTCCTTTATTCTAGTAGCCCACTTATCTAAAGTTTAAGTTCAGGGTTGCCTGTGTTTATGTATATAAACTGTAAACTGGATGGTTCATTTATATACCAAAAAACGTGGAATTTCATTGCCTTTTTCTCTTTTCTTGTTTTAAATCTCACTGCCATTTTCATTGAAACTCCATTATTTTACCTTGATGATGTGTGAGTGAGTGAATCTTGTTTACTAGGAAAAAAAACCAAAGAAATAATGACAGTATATTTGATTTCTTGTTGCATTTCCTTTTGATTAAAACTTCAGCTGTGTAAGGACAGCAAAAATGTCTGTGAAAAGAGAAAGAAGAAGGTCCTGAGGTAGAGGTGTTTATGATCTAGCACTTCTCCAAAGTATATTTAAAAAAAAGAAATTCCTCTCATATAGGATGCATCTAGTCAGTCTTGGGCTCACTAAGATACAATGAAGTTTAATCCCATACTTTTTTTTTTTTACCATGAATTTAGAATCATTAGGAATCTAGTATTTGAAAAAAGGTGGAGTCTCGAGTTATTTTAAATGATGTTGTTTTACATCTGGATATGATGGCGTGGAAGAATAATTAACAAATGCAGATGAAATGGTTCTTCTTATGAGAGATACAGTTTTAGGTTCATATGAGTGTATGGAGACATTCAATTTTTATTTTTAATCTTACTTAAGATGTCACTCTGTGACAATTTATTTAAAGCATGCAGAGCTCTTGCAAGGAAATGATAATATTCTGGTGAGGTTACAGGAACTCCCATAAAATGCACTTTCAATCCTAACTTGTTTTAGTAAAGATTTTATCTGAAAATTTCCTAGGTGTTTGAACCAGCTCCAGCATTTAAATCTCACTGGCTCTGGGCTGGCATCCACAGGAGGAGTTTTGTGCTTCAGCAGGTATTATCAGACCAGAACTTCTGTCTTGCAGACTTTCATGAGCTAATGAAAAGGAAGGAAGAAGGTGTTATATCTACACAGGTTTGAAAATAATTAACAGGAATGGAGAAAGGGAAAGCTTTTAATCTTTGGAGTCAGGGTGCCTACATATCCCAGGTCTAGTGCCTTTTCGTGTAACAAAAGATGATCTGGGACTCTTTTGTTGCTCTGTGTGGTTCAAGAGGAATAATTTCCTCTTTTCCCTGTACTTTAGTGTTCTGTTTACCCTCCCCAGTCTCCTTCCCTCATATTTACAGAAAATTGGGAGAGAAAGGGAAAAGGGTGGATAAATTTATCAGTTAAGAAGGCCAAAGAGACACAAAGCAATATATGTATTTATTTTCAAACCTTTCTTGTAACCACATCTCCCTACAGATTTCTTACTGCTCTTTTTCTGGATTCATACTGTTCATAAGGAGTTGAACTCTCCCTCTCTTCTGTCTTCAGAAATATAGGCCTTGTTTCAGATGCGTTTTACAAAACTTTGCTTTAGTTATGGAAATACTTAGGCTGATCTTGTGCATAGGCTGATCCCTCTTCTTGAAAGTCTTCCCTCCAGGAAGGACTACATGAAACTTTTCCTCAAGCCAAAATTCATACAAAGCTTGTATTTGGAGATGTACATTTAAATGACAAAGTGAAAGTGTTGATAAAGAGGAAAGTTTGAAAGACAAATAGCCCAGAATAATGTTAAATAACTTTATTTTTATTCCATTGCCCTCATTACACTGGATTCAAACTGCATTGGATCTGCAATGTAATGCAATGTAAAATGTAAAAATTCAAAGAGATTTTGGAAGAGGATCTATTTTATAGTGTAGGCAAAGTCCAATCTTAAGTTTGGAGTTGTGTTTCCTCCAGAACACTTTTTCTTGTCTTATGTTTTTGGAATGTACTTTTTCAGATGAGCTGTTTCTTAGTACTGGGATAGGTCCTTCTAGTATAGACTAGTCACAGAAGTGCTGTAATAAGTTGATTTGGCTTAGATTTGTATCTTCAGACTCAGATAAGCTTGATTAAGTAATTTTAACATTTAGAAAGATTTTTTAGGTTTTAATCTTAAATAAATTCTATACTAATTTATTTCTTTTTATCTCAAAATCTCTTGCAGAATTAAATTTTTAAATATTTTCAGTAAATTTCACAAAAATAAGAAAATCCCATGTGAGATGTGTTGAGAATTTTATGAAGTGAACTCCACCTGACCCTGGAGCCAAGAAAGTGCTCTGTAGGTGATGCTTTTTGTTGGACCAGGTCTGAAGAAGCTTCATCCTGCAGCTTCATTCTGACTGTCTTTCATTTCAGCACAAATGTCCTGAGGTAGTTGATTGCCTTACAAAGCTTTAAATAGAAAATCTGAACAGGTGGTTTGGGTTCAGGAAATAAAATAAGCTATATTAGTGTAGACAGGGAAAATTCTTTTCTCATTACACACTACTTGGATGGAATTAAGCAGACAGCTCATGCTGAGAAATTTGAAACTCAGAGAATGCAACAGTTAAAAAGACAGACAATAAATGTGGTAGTTATTCAGGAGTGGACCTAAACAGTCTACAGTAGAACAGCTAACTCAAAATAAACAAACCAAAATAACAGACCTCCCCCCCCACTCCCTCCTCCCCCTGTTATCTTTGACAATGAAAATCTATTTTATAAACCAAGCATAATGATGACTTCATTTCTCTGATTAAAGTTAGTCATCTGTTTATTTTTCCAGGGTTAGTTAACTTTATTCGCATGGGATTATGTTAGCAATTATGTTTAGAATGAAATCTCTTTTCATTTTTAAACAGATTTGGGGGAGGAGGGAAGAGAAAAAATATTTGTTTGCCACTCAGTAATCCAGCCCAAATGTTCAACAGTCCCTTTGTGGCAAGAGGCAGCATATGACTTTTAAGCTAGACTTGGTGCTGAACACATTTGAACAATAAAACCTTAGATCACTAATATTTGAAGTATTTATTTCTAATTTGCTCACCATCTGGTCTGAAATTCTTTGGTTTATATTACACATATTTAAAGATCCCAACACTTTTTATGCTGAAATTAAAAAAAAAAATTTGTTACCTTGGTCTAAGAAATATCACTATAAAGCTTTACATGATCTCTCTAAGCAGTTCACAGATGTTTGATGTTGGAGTTTTATTGCTTCATACCTTATCATCCTTATATTTGTTAAATAAATTTTTTTTTTTGAGAAAACGACAACTTTATTTTGGTATTTTTATGCTACTTTTTTTTTGCTAGGTAATTAACAATATAAAATAAGCCAATAGATTTAGAGCAGGTCTTCAGAGTTATTTTAGACGGTGCTGATACATTCCTATATTTTAATTTAGAAACTCACAGACATGAGTGAGTGTTGTGCATTAAATTCAGCACCTGATCACATGCATGTTGGAAGGTATCCAGAGACTGGGCAAGCAAAGACTGCTACTTCCTAGTTGTGCCACTGAAATTAAGATTAACTCTCTGGAGAAGACAATTGAATTAACACAGCATGTTTTATGTGCAGCAAAAAAAAACCCTAACCTGTATCCCTACAACTTTCAGAAGTGCAGTCAGGTACACACTACAGCATCTGGGAATAAGCTGATTTTTCACATTAAACATTTGTTGTCTTTTCTTAATTATATTTTAACGTTAAATTTTAATGGTTTAATTATGTGCACATTACCATTACACACTAAGAGATATATTCTGGCTCAATACTGATGGCTGTTTTAAATGGTAGATTTATAATTTGTTGGGCTTTTTTTTCTCATTGCTTAGGTTCTTTACTAAGCTCAGCTAAGCAAATTAGTGATGTTAAACAGAAAAATCAAAACCTGAAAATACTAATCATTTTATTTTAACTCTGATGTGTGCTTTATGCATTTATATAAAGAAAACATTCATGCCATATCATTAGCAAACAAATAATAATCAGTCAGACATGAAGTATTAGTAAAAGACAAGAAGATTTTATGATGAAGACAGGAGAAATAATAGAAATTTGCAGAAGGGCTGTTGTTGTATCTTGTAAGGAATAGCTAGAAAATTAGATTAATCAAGGAGCAGACATTTGGAAGAAAGTTTGTGTGAATGCCTGACAGTCTTGCTCTTTCCCTCATTTCAAATGTTGGCAGGGTAGCATGCAGCTCCAAGGGAAATGTGCTCCTTTCATACTTGAGTAATTGATGAATTGTATGCAATATGTAAATGAGAATCCATAAATCTTATGAATGACAGCTTAATTTATGTGAGCCTTAATGAATGCAGGATTAGATTTTAATTAAATATCCTCAAAGGCACCCTGAGTAGTAGGGTTTTTTAGGCCTTGTTTTTTTGAAGACTTGTTTCACATGGAGTGCATTTTATGAAAGAAGAAAATCAGGCAAAGAACTTAGTAGAAATGTTTTTGTGTTTTAATGATAAGCATTGTTCTGTTTTGTGAAGCAAACAGTACTTCAACTGATAATAACCACTGAACAAAATATCTACAGATCTTTTTTGTACTTCCTACAGAATTTCCCAAATTTGATTACCTTTAATTGCTGCTGGCTTCTGATATTGTATGCTATTTTTAATTACAGGAAAAGTTATTAAAACTTTTCCAAAAATAAACAGTGTCTGCAGAAGAGTTCATTAAACTTTGATTTGCTATATGAATGTTTTAAATGCTAAATCTAATTCCACTAAAACAAGGTGTTCCCACCCCATTTTGAAAATTGCATCTCTAGACAATACATAATGAGATAAAATGATAAATAACGCAGGAGGTTGTAAATAACATTTAGCAAGCAGAATTCTAAGATAAAAGTGTTCTGCAACAGTGCCTGCTATTCCCAGCTGTCTTTGGAACAAGGGTACTGATCCTGTTCCTCTCACACCTGTTTTAAATTAGCTGTTAAGAATGTGGCAAGAATCTGCTTGAATTGTGAGCAAAAGTTGAGCAAACTTCAAAAATACAGGCAGTGAAGTTGTGCAAGATGTGGTTCTTCAGCCTTATTTCACTGATTGAGTTTGTCTGTGTTACTTGGTAGTGTTTCCATGGCCAAACCACCAGTCCCTTCAGGTGATTTTCTACTGACTTTTAACTCCTGTAAATACTACTAAAAGAAAAGATCAGAAATAGTAGCAAGAACATGGAGAAGGGTAAAGAAAACTGGTCTCTTATGGTAAATGAGTAGGTAGAGAGGAGTCCTGCACATCCTTTCATCTCTGAGACAGACCTCTTCAAGTCAGCTTGTGGGCAGGCATGGAGAGCTGCTGGGAGAAGTGGTCTGTGTCACTGTGCAGCAGGGCTTACTTCCTCTGGATGTTCCTGAGTAGCTGGGAGCTTAAATAAAGAGCTTTACAAGAATTTCAGTAGAAGAAAGTGTAAGACAAATTGACAAGATGAGTCCCAAGAGACCTGTGGCATTCTATTTTAAGGGGAAGTCAGGTATGAAATAGCTGAACAGTTAATGCAAAGTTGTAACCTGCTGCTTAAACTGCTGTCGGTGTTGGTTTAATCATGGCAAATATGATGTTCAGAAAGGGTTCTTGAGGGTGTTAGAGATCAGACCTGGAAGTCTGGATCTATACTTCATAAATAAGTAGAAAGGATATTGTTAATGGGCATTAGATAAATATGAAGTACTGCACAAGAGTCAATACAGCTTCTTGGTGTTAGATGGCCTTTCTAAAATGCTGGTGAATATGCAGGAAAAGGCTGTCCAGTTGATAAAACTTTCTTTGATTCACAAAAAAAAAAAAAAAAAATTGCAAGGTTTTTCAGCAGGGAAATTATGTTACCATGGGTCATCCAGAAAATAGCTGGTTAAAAAGTAGGAAACTGACCATTTTTTATTTGTTTTGTTTGCTAGCTGGGAGAGGTCTTATCACAGAGGACCATGAGACTTCAATACTGATCTGTGCTTTTCAGTATTTTCCTAAACAATATGGCAACAAAGGGAAGTAATATTACATTAAAAAAAAATATTACATTAAAAACTAAACGTTAGAACTTCTCTGACTAAAGAAAGACAAAGTGGGACTGGCATGAAGACCAGCATATTTGGAAAAGAATATATTTGTTGACCACTATATATATGTCCACATATAGATGATTGCTGCCTGTAATTATCAGGACACAGTTAACAGAACTGGCAAATGCTTAAGTAGGAAGTTTGAATGGAAATTTGATACAAAATTGCAGTGTGAATGACATGTATTATTGGACAGTTGAAGAAAAAGAAAGGGAAGAGCAGGAGGTAAAAATTATTTTAATTTCTGTGCTCCCGTTCTTCTCTACTAAAATGGAACCTATATGTGTCCTTTTCAGAACTGTAAGTAATTTGCAGCCCTTTAATGTTTTAAAGACAGGTGTCAGAAGACATCTTTCTCCAATTATTTTATCTGAATTTTCTGACATTTTCTTTTCACAAGCTTCAAATGGTGACTGTGTCAACAAAAGGCTGTACGAGTCTCTTCAAGAACTTAAATAAGCAGCTCTAGTAATGGCCCCATGTCTGGTAATGAACTAGCAAAAGGTGGGGAGGGAAGATGATCCAGCCGTGTCAGCGCTGTACATCCTGTAGGAGCTATTTCAGACATGGCTTTGTGTTTACCACGTAGACTTTTATAATGCTTTATAATGAGCTTTGAATGATTGCTTACTGTTATTTGCCTAGAGATTCCATTCTAGCTAGAGACTTCAATTTGTGAAATAAAACTGATAGTTAGAGAGAAATGAAAAGTTAGAGAGAAATGAAAATTATAAAGTCAACTTTTATACTGAGCTAGTTAACATACACTTTTATTGGTTTTATTAGTGGATTAATTGAAATAGAAAGACCAGTAACCTCCCTAGAGAAATAAGCTTTTGGCCATTGAAAGCTGTAATTTTTTCCATATGAAGAGGACATCTTTATATGTACTATACATATAGATTAATATATTAATTTATCTATCTTGTTATATTTCTTCCTAAGGAAATTGAAGAAAATCACAGAAAAATTTTGAAGCCGTTAGCTAGAATTTGTGCATATATGGCACATGTATTTTATTCTCTGTATACTGTTTTTATTTACTTGCTCTTTCTATGTTAAATATGAAAATAGACTTTGATCTTAAAAGTAGAAAGGATGGATGAAGGTGAAAGAAAAGGGAGATCTTTGACTTCACAATTACGAGATACAAATAGAGTTCCACAAGTTAAAATGTCTCTGTAATCATATTTAACAAACTGTAATATGCTACCATTTGCACTGCCTACAATGCATAGTTTTTTTTCAAGAAGGCCTGCATGAAGTTTATAGCAAAAAAATTGTTTAAGTGGAAATACATAGGGATTCTCTGCAAAGCACAAATTTCGTCTTGTGAGAGGAATCAGGCCCAATATATCTGCTGTAATTGTGAGAAGTAATTATAAGATCTCCTTGAAAAGGACGTTTTTACAGATCTCGATTTGGCTTTCAGCATTTATGAATTTGAATTGACATCCTCAGCACAGTGCCAATTCCGCATGACTAGATTCATTCCACAAACGGAGTTTAAATGGCTGCGCATGTACTGCTAGACTCACCAGGACAGGATTTTGTGCAAGTGTCAAATTGTTACCCTGGTGTGGTTTTGGGAAGAAGGTGATTTTAGCTGTGTTGTGCTTTTTGGCATCCCAACCAGATAGTTAAAATGATCTGGTTTATTTACCAGTATAGTTGTCAGGTCGTTTTAGACTCAGTTTTTAGCTGAACAGGGAGCTTCTCAGGGGAGGAGAATCACTGTCCTGGTTTGCATGGAGTGAGAAGCCACCAATTTTTCTGGTCTCAAAGGAGCAGAATCATTCTGCTGTGCCTGTCCTTGGCTGTGGAGGGAGCAGAAAGATCTCCACACTGCTTGAATCCCTCAGCCTCTAGATAACACATCTGGGCTTATTTGCCATCTGACTGAATTTCCACTAGAATGAGAACTTTTAGCCCACTCCTCCTGATATATTTTCTTTCAAAATCCATCCTTTTCCCAGTCAAAAGAAACATAAAATTTTTGTTTTCTGAATCAGTGAGTAAACTTCATCTTTGTTAGCTGAGAGTTTTACTAATTTCCAAGAGAGGAAGCCTTGGAACTAACTGGAGTCCATCAGTGTCCAGCATGCTCTTGCAGTGAACATGGCCATCTTATACTTGGTTATCAAGTGTAGCCAGTATGTCAAAAAAAGTAATTGTTCTCCTCTCTTCTTCAACACTGGTAAGACTGGAGTATTTGGTCCCGTTCTGGGCTCCCCAGTTTGAGAGAAGGAGCAGAGTGAGTGCAGGGAAGGCCATCGTGGTGGCTGGGGGCTGGAGCACACGTCCTGTGTGGATGGGCTGTGGGAGCTGGGCCATTCAGCTTCAATATCTGAAGGAGATGGAAGGATTTTTGTTGAAGTCTCCAGCTGCCTCATGGAGAACTCCAGAGAAGACTTTTTTCAGGGGGTGTGCTGGAAAAAGACAAGGGAACCAAAGTCCTAGGTTGCAATAAGTAGAATTCTATCCACAGATAGCAGGAAAAATAAAGTCACCGTGAGAGTCATTAAGCACTGGAATGTACTGCTCAGCATGGTAGAGAGTTTTCTAGCCCTGAAGGTGTTGAAAGCTCACCTGGATAAGGCCCTGAGTAACCTGTTCTTATTATTTTTTCCTTGGACAAGGTTTTCTCTAGATGACCTCCAAAGGTCCCTTTCAAAAGGTTCAATAATTCTGAGTCAGAATCAAAGAACCATTAAGGCTGGAAAGGAGATCCAAGATCAAGTCCAACCTTTGGCTGAGTACCACTATGCCCACTGAACCATACTGTGACAGACTAGATCTGCCTTGTGCCTCCTATACTTTTCTTCAACCATTATCACAGTATTTACAGCCAATTTCCATTCAAATTCACTTTTGATTCTACTTCTCTATTTTAACAATAAAAAGTTAATTTTGGTAAGTTTTAAGTGTAGCTATTTTTAGGGTGAAGTTACAAGTCTGTAGTTCTTTAGCTGCGTTGTGAGTCCATCTTGTTTCAGCTTTGCTTGTAAAAAGTTACAGCGAACAAAATTTGAATCTAGTTTTGTTGAATTTAGCAATTTTTTAATGTATGCAGCTTTTAGATGGGGAACAATAAGGAACCAACATACTCACTGGAACATACTATTCCAGAAGTTTGGAGTATGTGTCTTGATTTGTGTGCATTATCTGATTGAATACTTTTTCTCTAGGCCTCAGTATGTTCACTTCTAAGGAGGTACATGCTACTGAGTTGCTTGATTTGGCCTTTGATTTTGCCTTGATGGGATTGCAAACACAGAATGTATTATTGCGTACAGTAATATTGACAGCCTAAGACATATGCATTGCATGTAAAGGATTTTGAAAAGTTATTTTAGGTGATAATGGTGATGGCAAAGTGTTTGAAGCCACCTAATAATCTGATCATAACTGACAATAGAAATGCTTTAAAAATATTTACAGGAGTCTGATAAGCTGGATTAATATGGCAGTTGCATTTTGAGCATATGAAAGAAATCTATCTGAACAATTGTTAGCAGTGATGATCGACTAAAGCAGATTCTTAATGGAAATTCTAGGAGAACCCTAAAATTTTCAAGAAGTTTGAAGGTATTATGTCAGGTATGGGCAGTTTTGGACAATTTTTTGCAGTGATTTAAGTGTTTTCATAGATAGGTCATAGTGCCCCATGTCTTCACATACATATGAATTTTAATTTAGCAAAAAACCGAAGCAGGTAGCTTAAGTCTTACCTCATTTATACTCTCAGTATGAATTTCAGTGGATAACCATATTTGTATATATCTTCTTTAAAATTATGTTTGTTGAGTGGTTTTCTTTGGCTTTGGAAAAGATACACTGATGTTAGAACTGGTCTTTCATTCTCCTAGTTAGGTGTGCTGCGGTGCTTGTATGTACTTCCAGTGCCAGTGGCTACTCATTTTTTAATTTGTTATTTAATGCCAGATTAGCATTTTCTAATGGTGTTTGTAATGTATAACCTACCATTATATGACTATTGTTTTCAAAAATGAGAATCAGATCCAAGCAGTGTGGGAGACACTGAAGGAAACTGAATAAATCTAATAAGGGTCTGACCATATCCCGAATGCATAGGAAGTTACAGTACTTTTCATGATCCTTCTCTTCTTACTGCACTTCTCTATGAGTTTGGAAACATGCATGTGGTGAAGATGAGGGAAGAGCTGGCATATGTGCATAACTTCAATAAATAACAATTTCACTGATTTCAGACACATCGTATCTCATACTATAGCTACAGCCTTGCAGTTGTTTAGTCAATGTGAATACTCACATTGGTAAAAATAGAATTAGTAGATTTTATTAGTATGTATAATATTCCACAAACTGGTGTGAAAGTTAATCAGAACAAATAGCTTCCAAAATAAGTTAAAAAAAATCAGCTGGTGATCCTGTTTTGGTGATTTTTTTTTCCATTTAAACAATATAAATTAGCTCTAATTCTGTTAAGCACAAATAAATAAAATTCATACTGCAGAATTGGATCTAAATGACAGAACCAAAGCCCTTAGTCTTGTGAAAATGCTCCAGAAATTCTCCTCTTCAACCTGCAACAGTAGTAACACTTTCAGGTGCTGGCTAAAAGGGAGACTTTCAGTGTGGTTGGGTGCTGCATAGAATGGAAAGGCTTGTGAAGGTCTGATTTGTAGGTTTGTTTTCATTAACACTGACAAATGGCAGATACGCAGAAGTGTTAGGTTAGAAGGTTTGAAGCATTTGTTGAGTAATCAAAATGTAGTAATTATACACACAATTTGGTGGTTTTAACGACTCTTGACTTGCCTACATCATATAGGACTTGGCTGGCGCCAGGTAGACTTGGCAACAGCTCTGAAAGGTATGAGTCATGGGAATAGTTGGCAGATCCCAGAGATACTAGTACGTATCTGAGAAGAAAAAAAGTTCTTGACCTCTTTCAAAAAAGGAAAAGGGAATATAAAGATCAAAAGTTAGAACCCCTTTTGCTACTCAGTTTTGGTGTATTTTGAATTTCACAACATCGTGGATTACCTGCTTGTTCAGTGGCCATGTAAATTGAAAATAAAGACTATTAAAAATCAGGTTACTAACATTGCTAAGGTAATTGTTGTTTTGCAAGGTTATTGTGGGTTGTGTTACCCATTGTGGGCATCTAGCTGGTACAATATACCAATTTTGTTTTGGGATTCTCTTTAAATGGAATATTTATAACTATTGTAGAGCAGATGATTTACAGAGGCTGTAAGCTGCTATGCAACTGCCATTGGCAAAAGACAGCTGCTGCTGCTGTAGGCAATATGGGAATACCTGCTATGATTCACTTAGAAAGTGTTATGAAACATAACCTTAGAAGATCTGTTCACAGATACCTATAAACAGTTTCAAGGACATGAAAAAAAAATTCTGTCTTCTTGTAACTATTGTTTCAAAGCAGCCAAAACAATAATTGAGCAAAAGAGATTTCTGAAAAAAATTAGATACAGGGCATGTGAATACAAAATTAAAATCCAGTACTGCTTACCTCATCTATTTCTAGTTACAGAATCACAGAATGGTTGGGGTTGGAAGGGATGTCTGGAGATCATCCAATCCAACCCCTGTGCCAAGGCAAGGTCACCCAGAGCAGGTTACGCAGGATCACGTCCAGGCAGATTTTGAATATCTCCAGAGAGCGAGACTCCACAACCTCTCAGCAGTCTGTCCCAGTGCTCTGTCACCCTCGAAGCAAAGAAGTTTTTCCTCATATTCAGAGGGAACTTACTGTCTCTCAATTTGTGCCCATTGCCCCTTGTTCTGTCTCTGGGCATGACTGAAATTAGTCTGACCTCATCCTTTTGAAACCTGTCCCAAGATGTTTGTATGCATTGATAAAATCCCCTCAAAAGACAATCTCAAATTGTCTTTTCTCTAGGCTAAATAAGCAAAATTAATGTTTACCTATATATTTTCTAAATATCTCTTACTCTAATATTGAAGCATTCTTCAACCTACTGTTGTATTAGTTAATTTATTAAGAATTTGATATGAGGTTTATGCACTGTTCTTTCACAGGCATTGCTTCACAACCAGGAATGAAAATATGATGAATTAGAAAGACTAAATTTTAAATTTTATATCTGTGTGATGGTGTGGTCAGACAGGTTTTGTATAAAATTTTGGATACAAATTGTTATTCCATGAAGAAAAAGCTCGATTTCAGCTTTGAGAAAATGTATTTATTACCAGAATGAGTAAATAAAAACCCCAAAACTTTTATAGTCCTAAGGTACTGAGGCTTCAATAGACTAAAAATGTATTAGGTTTTTATATTCTGTTCTGATACTCTGATTATATTGTTGAAGCATGGCTGCTTCAATTTACCTCTGTCTAATTTCTTACATTTTCAGATGAGCAGGAGAAAATACGTCCCAAATACCCCAAATAGGATAGGTGTAAATTTATTGTAATTGAATTGAAATATTAAAAAAAAAGCCTATGCAAATGTGTAGGAAGATATTGTGCCCTCAGATTTTTTTTTAAAAAAGACTCCTTGGTTAATGGGGAACTTTGCTTTGGAATTATTGGTATAATACAGCTCACTCAGTTCCTCTTAATCGATTTGACCACGATAACGGAACTTTTTTTTTTTTCCCATGAATTTTCTTTATTGTTTTGAAAAATGTATGAAGAATGCATTTGGTGCTTTGCATATGTGGTGATTTCTATATATACTACAAAATGCTGACAAGGTAGTGATAAATTTGCTTCTGGCATTGAAGGGCTGTATCTTGAGGGGACTTTTCTTCTTTGGTTCTTTATTCACAGAATGCTATTAGTATTGTTTGTTACAATGTAGGATATTTATAACAGGAAACATCTGTGGAGCCGTAATAAAGAATAGTTTTCATAGAGCAGTTTTACATTATCCTTCTACCAGTATCTGATAACAGTCACATTTATCTGGGTGTAGGAACGTTCTGACAGGTGTAAGGGATAACTGATTGATATAAACTCACTACTGCATGAAAATGAACCTTTTGATAAAGACATCTTAGTTAGAACTGATAAGTAAAGTACAGAGAACATAACTGTCTGCTATTATGTATCATTTTATTACCTTTATGTTGATCTTGATCTTTTAAATGGATAGTAAAGCATTGACAAAAGATGACTGAATATAGACATTTGTATAATGTACCTTTAGCGGGAGCATAATCTTTAGATCAAGGACAACTTAACAGGCAAAGGGCTCATAATTCATTAAAATAGAGACACTATCTAGTTCATAACATGGAAAACTTAAACAATGCAGTATTCTGAGGATTCAAAATTAATACTTTTTCTATTTCTTTAAAATATAGCTCTACTTATATTTTGATGGATTGAGAGGTAGATAAAAGCGTTGGCTAAAAATTAAAAATAGTTAAGAAATTTATTTCCTGTTTTATCAGTTCCTAGAGCTTTTATGGACATATCCACATTAACATCTCTCTGATATTAAGTTTTGAGCAGATGGATGCTGTGAAAATTATTACTTCATTTATAATGATAAGATAGAAATAATAGTGTTGCTCTGCTTCTGTTTTTTCTGGGAACATGTTCTGGCTCTTAAGTATTATTAATACAGTATACTGGGATTTTAAAGAAGAAAATAAGTGGAAACCTATGCTAATCTGAAACCCTATAGAATCCAGAAATTGTTGTCTGGATTGAGAAATAGCATCTTAAATCAGCCTGTTGGTATCATGGAGTAAACATCAGGAACTATAATATTTTGGTATGTATTGATTTAATTTAATATGGAAATAGGATCATTAAAATCAGCTGAGAAAGTGGCAATTAATAGGAAAATGTCATAGACCAAAGCACAAAGAAAACAAGTAGATACCTATAGTATTTTATCGTATGTTAGATGTTATTTCAAAATGTTTGTGTAAATGTATGTAGTCAGACAGCATTAATTTATGCTTATTTAATAAACAAGTACAAGAAATCTAGTCCTGTATGCTGTAAGTAGTTTGTATTTAAAATTTACTAATCATGGAATGAAACAAATACTATTTTTTCTCTGAGGCTAGAACCTTAACAGCTTAGTACTTGCTGCTAAGGTGGAAAAGGCAATGATGAAGTCTAAAAATTAGTAATAATTTGTGCTTTTTCTTAACCACTGGTGGTGATAGTTTTTTCAACTTTAATTTCTTTTGAAAAAACTAAATTTGAGAGGAAAAAATATATTTCCCATTGTAAGTCTTGATGAACTTTAAAACATTGTTTTAAAATAGTACACTTTATTGTATGCAATAATACAATTTTATGTATGCATGGATAAATATTGTATTTATTGCCAGCTCATCAGAACCTGCTAGATTGCAGCCAATCTGATTCTTTCATTTACTGTGTTTTTATTTTAAATGAAACTAAGAGTATGGTTTTACGAAACATATTTAGGGTCTGTGCAATGAAAGTGGCCTCTTCAATCACTGGTAGAACCTTGACATTTTATTTTTAATCAAAGAATTTTTCTGTCCTAAACTTAAAGGAATTTATGCACATGATTAAGCAATTTCTTGAATGAGGGCCTTCATTTTTACCAGCAGGGTACTTCATATGAACAGTAGTTTGTGCTGTGTAATTAAAACATGTTATCAGATTTGGCTTAATTAATGTTAAAACAAAACAAATGCTTGATGCCTGCTTCAAGGACATGAAAAAAAAAAGCTTTCCTGCTATTCTTGATTTGTCATGTTGTGCCAATGTTGAAAATGAATGAATTATGTTACTTGCCATAGTGACAGATTCTTTTACCTGAAATGTTGTTCTGCATATAGCACTTGTCTGAAATCAGTTGTTCTTATGCTAGAGAAGTCCATGTATGCCTTGTATGCAAATTATTATCTTTTAATCTGTTTATGAATACAGCAAGGTTGAGGTAACAGAGGTCTGAAAAAATTAACATTGCATTATCTTTGTTTTTTGTGGGGTTAAAACTTTCAGAGCATGCTAATATTAATTGTGGTTAATTTTCCACATTTTTATGGCAACTGGAAAAGAGGGGGGCGTGGAGTTGCCTCTTCAATAACATGCCATCTCTGTCCCAGATGCTACATCAGCGTGTCAGTGAAATTTTCACGTTTAAGAAATGACTGTATGATGCACCTCACGTGACTCTTATCTCTTCTTCTCCAGCGGCCAGTAGTAAAATCTGACTTGCATGAAATGGCAGGAGAGCTATGTGACTGTTTATAAAGGTTGTTCAAGAATCTTTGAAAACTATCAGCATATACATAATTCACATTACTTCTTCTTTTGGATCTTGGTCCTTCTGATACGTGTTTAGTATGTGCGTGTTGTTTTAATATTTGTGTTCTGAGCCCAATAACACAAGTGACATAATACATTATTTTTAGAACTAAGGAGAACTATGCTGATAAACTCAGTTTTTCACGTCACAGAAAATATCATGCCTATTGGTGATGCACGTAGACTTGATAAAAAGGCTGAGGTCTAAAGAGAACAGCTGAATTTTTTGTTGCACTTGAAGTCATTGTCCATTTAATTAAAGAATGAGGCTTGCCAGACATGGGAATAGAGGACTGTGACATACATGGTGTTAATCCAACAATTTTGAAGAAAACTAAAATTTTTTTCCAAAAATGGAGGTTTACAACACAAAACAGGAAAAAACTACACAAACCCAAACTAACTCTTTATTGGAGAAAATATTTTTGAATTTTCAAAATGGATTCAGCTTTTTGAAATAATTTCTTTCAGAGAGAGATATAAAATCCTGGTTTGCAACAGTACTGATCCACACCTCCGCAACATATCATTAGAGTGTTGGCACATTTTAAAAGTGAAACTTAATGAGGAAAAATAAAAGAAAGAAAAAAGAAAATCCTGTAAAAGTATAGCTAAAAAACAAACCAAAACCAAACCATGGAGATGATATTTTAGAATTCTTTAGTGGAATTGCATCCTGGCAAAGGCTGATTAGAATAAATGAACGTCTCCTGACCATCAACTCTCACTGGCTTAGAAGCTGAACGCTGGAAGTATAACATGTATTAGCNTTTCTGGTCACCACCTCAGCAAACTAATCAATGAGGCATGAACTGCTATCTGCAGAGAAAGAAATGAAAAATAAACCAGAGATAATCCTTCAGTTAAAAGGTTATTCTGTGCGATAAAAGCTATTTTGTTAATTTATTTACTTACTGGTACAGTGAGATAAAGTGAGGGAACAATTAGGGAATTCTAGTTGAAAGGATTTAAAAGGGCAATGACGACTTAATATTTTAGGTTATTTGATTGACAGTATAGTTACACAGATATCTTAAACTAAAAAAAAAATACAGTTTACAGTGAATCAAAATTCTGTTTGGGTCAATTAGTATTTTCTGCTATTAGTATTTTCTCTTCTAATCGTATCTTCATGCTCACAAATATTAGTTTAAATCCATATTTTATTTTACATGGTAATTTGTTTAAATAGGATACTAAATTGTTTCTGTAGTGTCTGCAGCAATGTATTAGCATTGGTGCTATTGGTTTTTCATATTTTATCCTTATTTTTTGTATTTTCATATTTTCTGTTCTTCAAAATGTACTGATATGCATAAAAACTTCATTGTTTTTTGACCTGTATGTAGTCTAGTGGTGTATATTTGTAGTTTGCAGACTATTATGTGCTATTAAATTTGGGTTAATGAAGCTAATTAAAAATTATTTTAGTATTCAGATGGTTATTTCTGTCTATAAACATGAAGTCTAAGAAAATGATTAGTAAAATCTTTA
This sequence comes from Leptocoma aspasia, assembly GCA_013399835.1. NCBI lineage: Eukaryota > Metazoa > Chordata > Aves > Passeriformes > Nectariniidae > Leptocoma > Leptocoma aspasia. Next base: position 540,187 of record VXAX01005360.1, on the reverse strand, counting down.
CCTAACGTTGCAGGAATGGTTTATTTTTTTCCCAGTGTCCTGTTGAAAATTTTAAAAGTTAATTTGTTTATGAAGTCTTCCTAGTGTGCAAGTCTACATTTTGGTTTGTAATTCTGATTAGTTGCAGACAGTCTAATAGCAAAACTAATGCTTTGCATGCACATCTCTACTGATTCACAGACATTTTGAGAAGCAGAGGCACATACATCTGTCTCTCTCCAAGTCTTTCAGGAGGGTTTGATCTATGCTTGGGAAAAAGTAGCACAGTGAGCAGATCCTTCACCTTTTGCAAGTGGACAATACTTTGTAGCATTCTGTATATGCAGAATAATCTGCTTTAAAGAGATTCAAACTGTAGTTGTTGATATGTTACAGCTTCTGTCATTTTACAGGACTGAGGATTAACATTGCCAAGAAATTTTCTGTTTCTCTTTTAAATCTTCATCTTTTCATCTGCATGAGGATTGGTCTTTCCTTTTTTATTCTACTTGGAGAGCTGTTTTTCACTCTGCTTCTTCTCTTTTTCCCTTCCATTTTTATGAAGCCCATTTTTTCCCAAACCTCGAAATTTGCACCATTTTTATGATAGCGTAGGAAGAGAAAATATTTTGTGTTGCTCAGTTCTATTCTCTAATTTCTTACAAGTTCTAGGGACATTGACCTAGGTCTTGAAAGTTAGAAGGAATTTTTTCACAGTTGGGTTGACCAGACCTTCTGTGAGCTATCTGGGTATACTACAGTTACCACAAAAATCAAAGGGAGAAAAGGGCTCATGACCATGGTTGCCAGCCAACAGTGGCACAACAACCATGCTGAGGGGTATCAAGCATGTCCTCTTCTTTGTCAAATCCAGGCAGTGGAGACTGTAACAAATGTCAGTGCAACCTTTGTGCCACACTTCCAATCCAGAGGCTCTTCTCTGTTTGCTCACTGCCTCCACCTCGTGGAACTGGCTCACCTGCCACACGTTACAGTTCTCCAAAGGGATAGAGTCAGGAGAGGTGGAGCAGGTAAGTTCAACTTGGCTAGCTGGAATCAGAAATGGATTGTCAAATCTTGGTCAAGCCCATTTAGAATTAATGAGAAAAGTGAAAAAAAAAATGGGCAGCTGAGTAAGAATACCCAACATGCTTGGAGGAGGATGGTTATTATAGAGGAACTCTGGAAAACTGGTGAGAAGACATCTTCCAATCCAGTAGTCAGTGGCAGCATTGCACAAAGCATCTCTTCTCACTTGTCCCTCCCCCATAAAACATCTTTGTTTCATATTTAAGATCTGTGTTTTTCTAACATAATCATTCATATTTATGTTAGCACCAGTGAGTGTTGGGTGTCTTGCAAATACACTAGACCAGAAGCTGTTCTGAAGGACTAGTGCTTAACATTTCCAGGCAAATAAGATCCCAATAGAAGGTATTGCTGGTACACGTACATGCTCAAGAGACTAATATTCAGCATTTGCATTGCAGCTATAAATTACCAGATTTGGGTAGTTTGTGTTGCACTTTGTGCAATACAGCATTGCCCCTGTTAGACTGTGACTTCATTATTTGAAAATTCACACAAATTCACGCAAATGCAGAGTAGAGGTGCAAAAAAATTTAAGGCTAATTCGACTTAAGCGTTTTCAGTGATGGGATTCCAGCATAAATTTTAACAGGCTCTGTTCCTTAAACAGGTTTTAGCAAATATAAGACCCTTTTGAGCTAGAGATTGCATTTTTCTTCTGGTCAGAGTGGTCACACACTTGTTTGCAGCATGAATAAAGTGAAGTTCCTACATATCATTATTGTGAAGGATTTGGTATGTGATCAGAGTGTGTGCAGTCAAAGTGGAGTGGCCACCACCTTTGAAAACAGGGTTACAGAAAGAGAAAAAATATGAAGATCAGAGAATCTTAAAATCATTCAGGTTAGGTAAGACCCTTAAGATCATCAAGTCCAGCTGTAAACCCAACACTGCCACATCCACCACTAAACCGTGTCTCTAGGCATCGTATCTGAAGTCGTTTACACACCTCCAGGGATGGTGACTCAACCACTTCCCTGGGCAGCCTGTTCTGATTCGTGACAACTCTTTCAGTGAAGAAGTAGAGGTGGAGACCCTTTTTCTCTCCAATTGCCTGGGTTTAGTGGTCAAAATGAGATTGGGGGACCTACTGGGTAGCAGTAAAATTCTCTGAGAAAATGCAACAAGCTGGTCAGCAAGAAGACTAATGTCACAAATAGACACTCTTCATCTCTGTTGAAGTTATTCAGGTACATGGAAGGGAATGAAAGATTTCTCGGACAAGAGAAAAAAAAAATGACCGTGAATCTGTATCATGATAAGGGAATTCATCTAGAAGGCAAAAAGTTGAGTGCTAATCTATGCTTAAATAGTGTTTTATTGTAAACTAAGCCAAATCTGTAGAATACAGCCAGAAATCCTTCACTCAGATGAATGGTCTTGCTAATGTTACTTTTTTCCCTCGTCTCTTTGTAGTTTAGTAGATCTCTCAGTCTCTTCTTGAGTCTCAATATTATTATCCTGACTGGACTAGAGGATGATGATTATTTTTCTTTGTAATAGAGTGAAGTTGTATGGCTCTGCTTCAACTGAAAAAGTTGTTCTGTCTGTGTGTTACACATTCTGCTGAAGTAGTCTATAGTTATGGTCATTGCATACAAGTTAGTGACTGTTCCTCTTTCTGCAGTAGCTGTGTTAAAAGGTTAAAGCCACTTAATAGTTAGGTGACTAGGGTCTCTGTACAATAAACACTGTAGCCTCAAACACTTCCCCAGAGTGATTTATACTTAAAAGAGAAGGGGATGAATAGATCTTGGAATGTGTTTCACTCTTCAGGGAAACATCATAAATGACTGACGTCCATGGAATATATACTTCTGCAAAAGTTGGGCTAGTTGAAAAATATTTCTCCTTAAAACTTGTGAAAAAAACTGAAGTCTTTATAAGAGAGTATTTTGTAAAATGACTAGAATACGTTGTAGTGCCATGTTTACTATTTAAAGATTGACTTATTCACAACTTCAAAATATATTTTGCTTGCTTTTTGTCTGGACACAGAAGCCTAGAAGTGAGCTATTCAGCCTCCAAAAAAGAACAGTATATATTTGAAACATCATCACAGTCTTTTCAGAACTGATGGGAAATGGTGCCACATCTAATACATTATTTATCAAGCTACAATTTCAGGATTAACAAATATCTTAATTAGTGGAATTAATCAATTATGCCTTCATACATTAGTTGCCTGTAGTCCTCTATAAGGAAAAAAAAAAGTTTCTTCTTTTATTCTACCTTTTTAAAATGTGGTTATCATGCTCTCCTTCTTTCAAGCATTTAGAACAAAGTCCTGATAATTTAATTACATGCCTCATTCAAATGCAGGATCATATGAACCTGTAATGGCTCAAATAATCTGTTTACTAATAATTCATCCAGTAGTGCTTTTTTTTTGAAGGGAGAGGGGAAGGGAGAACCTTATCTGCAATTTCACTTTGGTACAGTATTATAAAAGAATAACAATATAGTTGTACAGTCTGCCATTTAGTTCAGTGGTTTTGGGTGCATTTAAGCTATTGAATTAATCTCACTTTTAAACAATAGAATATAATACTTTAATAGCTTGCCTCTGCACTGGCTTTGTGGGATGCTGAAATTAGTATTATAATGCACTGTGTATAGTTTCTGCTGAATCTGATTGCTTTAGCAGCAGTCAGGTTGATAGTATCAGGTTCCAGCTTGCTGGGTCAACATGGACCCAGGCCATTAAAGGAGAAAGGTTCAGGGAAAGTTCATTTCTATTGTTTTACCATGGTTACAAAACAGAAAAAAAAAGGAGAAATCCTGCATTTGTAACTTATTGCTTCCTTGGGCCCTGAAGGTAGTATGATCTTTTTTTCCTCTTAAATTGAACACAGAAATATAAACCTCCTGATTATCTGTAATGTAAACAAAAGAATAGTTTCTGATCACTTTTAAAGTAAAACACAGATGTTCTGCATTGACTGCTGATGTCATTAAACAAAGTGTTTGTATTCATTTAATTTGATCTCCCAAACTGTTAGCATTTAAATTTGTTACTAGGTCAATAGAAAAATTAAAACTTCATAGCGGCTTTATAATACTGACTTTTGTTTACATAATTTTCACTTTAATTAACTCACAGTAAGCCTGTTGAAATAAGTATGTTTGCTTTTTCTCTAAAATAGAACCTGTCCATTGAAGATTTCCTTTTTATTGTGATTATAAAATGAAGAAACATTTTCATGAAAAAGTGTGAACTTAAATGTCATCATATGTGTCCAACATTCATGGCACAGGTGTAAACCACTTGTGAGGTACCATTAGAAAAGGGTTTATATTTTAAGATAAATATGTTTGTTATGTATATAATGGAAAAAGAAAGAATGAAGGACTTAGCACAGAGTTAGTATGTTATAAACGAGAACTGCTGTAAGAGGTGAATCATGTAATGGGTGTAATACAGAATAAAATTTGGTATTTGTACCACTATGAAGAAATTCTGCAAAGCAAACAGTTTCACAAACATTTCTCTTAATGGAAGGATTTGCATGAAATTTGACTGAACTCTGAAGGCTGTGACACATCATAATATTTAACAATATGTTTTTATTTATAAAGGCTTTTATGTGTAATTCTCTTAAGACAATTTTTGGGTAAGTGAAACCATTTTAAAATTTGACTGTTACGCAAGTCAGAGATAATGGTATTCAATAGAATGCTAATTCTGGAAACCAGCTTTCAGGGGTGAGTTTATATTTGTTATTTTCCATAGTTGCCTGCTTCTATTATTATTAACTGTGATCTCATTAAGAAAAACAAATTTCACATATGCTAAGCTGGGCCAGGATGAATGTGTATTTTAATTTAAGATCTTTGGGGAACATACAGATAATATTGTTGACTTAGTATGAGTCATTAATCTTCCAAGACAGTGCAAGGCACAGCTCTTAGGGTCTTTCTACCCAAAGAGGTTTATAAGAGAGGTCTGTGGTCATTTGAAAAATTCATCTCACTATAAAGTTGTGATTGACTGAATTGGTATTTGAGTCTTAACAATCCTGATGTGGAAAGGAAGTAAAAAAGAAAAAATCTTTGTTTGGCATATGTGAAAGTTAGAAAAAGTTAGAGTGCAAGGAGTACCAGGTAAACTCTATTACCCTCGTTTATCCTTGACTACACTTCTAGGTTTGGTATCCATTAGCAAATGACATCTGGTTTTTCATTTGATTATGGTGCTCGTTTTCTTTCTTAAATGATTGTGTTAATGTTGTGGTGGCCTGCTAATCACCTGCAGGGATTGTAGTCTGTGTGTATGCATGCTGCACAAACAGATAGGCACACACATCTGTGAATATGTGTTTGCATACAGAATCATAGAATCACTTAGATTGGAGCCATTAACCAAACCCTGCCAAGTCCACCACTAAACCATGTCCCTAAGCGTGCCAGCTACGTGCCTTTTATATACATCTGGGAATGGTGACTCAGATTCTCAGGGTGGCCTGATGCTTGGTAACCCTTTTGGTGAAGAAATTCTTTCAAATATCCAGTCTAAACCTCCGCAGACTGACAGGTCTGTAATTCCTAGTATGAAGATACTGTAACGATCAGTCTTGAGGAGTGTGGTTGTGTCATGGTGGTGAAATGGGGAGTACTCATCTTCCACCATTTAGTTTTTAGTGAAAGGGTCAGGAAGCTGAACTGTTTGCATACTTTGTGTTTCTCTAGCCCAGCTGAGTAGTGCATAGTCTTGCAGCCTAGTGGGAGAGAAGGTGGAAGTCAGTACTTACTGAGGATAACTAAATCTAGATTGATTCCTCCTTTGATTTAAGGTGCTTTGGTGTGAGAACACCTGTTGCCTTGCTACTATCAGTCTGGAGACTCCCATGCACGCAGAGTGTGCTGCACTGTATGGTCTATATGCACATGTATGTGTGATGTACATGTACACCCATGCAAGCAAACGTATCTCGTGTGAAGAGTTACTGTGTGAGAGAACACGCTTGCATCTCCTACTCACAGGAGTCTAAAGCATGCCGTGTTATTTTTTTCCCTCTTAAATGGTTAAATAAATGGATAAATGGGAACAAATGACTGCTTTACTGTTCCACATATTGCTTATAAACTTCAGAATTTTTATCTCTTTTAAAAGATAGTATAATGAATATATATTGAGAAATAAAATGAGAAAGCAACATCACAAACATATTATACTTTGCCACTTCATACAGTTCAATTAAAACAGAATATATCTCTTACCCATTTCAAGAAAATTTAGAGAAGGATAATGGAACGATACAAAACTATTCTAATTTACTATTTTATTGCTGTACTCTCTTCTTCAAATATTGATAAATTTTTGGGAAAATTGCATGAACACATTGTCCAGTTAAAGCTTAGGAGTGCCTTTGTGTGGAAGAGCTATAAAGTCATGGAAACATCACTCTGACTTTCAGCCAAGCATGTAACCAAGCACATTTCTGAACAGGATAATGTGTTTGAATAATTTGATTCCTGTTCTGTAAAAGGGGCAATCTTCTGCTGTTTTTTTTTTTTCCTTAAGAACCCGATCCATTACCACACAAACCCAGTTCTGCCAGAAGTACTTACAAATGGCGTAGGAAAGCATATGGTTTGGTCAAGTAGGTCTTTCTTTAGTGTTGTCTTTAGTACTGGATTGAAGCTTAAAACAACAAAAGCTAAAAGAAAGTCTCAAGCAAATGTAATATCTGGGGACAGACTCTAGCACATATGAAAATGTACTCTTAGTTTGATCCATGACAATTTGATCACCATGTCTAACATTCAGAGAAATCAGCCAGAACAAAATCAGGAAAAAAACCAAACCCTTTGTATTAGTATATTTGATGATTTAGATGATTTTTCATTCCTGAGCCCTTAACCTGCATGTAACATTTTCAGAGCTTTTCTGTGTCTGAGCAAGACAGAGTGATAGAAAAGTAGGGTTTTGTGAATTGGCACCTACTTTAACTCTTGTCTTACTTGACTCTGGGCATAGATAGAAAATCTGGTTGTAATTATTGTGATTAATTTGTATTTCATTATCATCTGAATGTTCAGTCAGGATTTGTTCTTATTGTGCTGTGAGCTATATGGCCAGAGCCAAAAGAGAGCTCTGTGCGCATGTTATGTATGGAGATGTGCCAGGCACAGTGTATGTCAGTCAGATACCATGTGGATGTGCATACTGGCCAGCTCTAGCATGCCCCAGGAGAGTGTGCTGCATGTCCTGGTGCCATTTTGCCCATCCTGGAAGTTGTATTCCTGTCTGAAATTCCCTTATATGAAATTCTGCGGTATGTGTCCCATGCTGCTGAAGATGTGAGCTCTTAAAAGGAAGGATGAATTGGATTGGAGGTTTCTTGTTGAGAATTCATTGCTGAGAATGCATTTGTAAGTATTAGAATAACTTGATTAATTTGGTAATTTTGTTTTGGGGGTTCTTTTTCTGGCTAAAGTGAGATCCTTTTGAGGAACACATCTTTTCAGACACAATGCAACAGTAATTTGACTGAATTTCAAAGTTTAATGTCTTCATCAGGTACTTTGAAGATGGGAGGTAAAGGGACTAGTAAAGCATATGTAACTTTTCCAGTCCCAGAGTAAATACAGTATATCCATATTAAAATAAATAATTAATTCAAATAATTAAAATATACTTCTCAGTAATTGATTTAGGCTTTTCTATAGAGTAGATTCTTTGATATCTTCCTATGTAATTCTGTTGTATGAAGATTCATAATGGAATTACCAGAATTACAATGAAATATAAATAATCATAATAATAATTTAAAAAAACCCTGTCAGAAGTAGATACATTTGTCAGCTTTGCTATCTAAAAACATACTCCTTGTACTACTTTTTAGAAATGACTGATTAAGCTTTCAGTGTTTCCTTAGGATAACACATTAGTAGCAGACTGTTATTTCTGATAGGACAGACTTTATGTAAGGTAGTTAAGGGACAGCTTGGGGAGCTGGCTGCATTTCAGGCCTGCAAATAATTTACCTTCAAACACTGACTAAGGGTTATGGCAATATATTTTGAGGTAACACCAAATCCGATCCTCTGTAGCTTGATGGAAAAGCACTGAATGACTTTTGAATTGTTGAAAGGATAACAGATCAGAGTGTCTTTGGTTGAATCACTGTAATATTTCCATTTGGACCTACAGTACTGTCTGGTTTTTTATGGTTCTTTTTTTTAGGACTTAGGAGTCTTGGACTGGTATTCTTTATTGTTCAAATTACTATAGTACTGCTGCTTTGGAGGGAAAACTGTGCTATTGTTCATATGCTTATAGATGCTGCTCTGCAAGGAAATGGGAGGTTGATTGTTTCTGTTCCTTTCCTTGCACAAGGAAAATAAAATACAAATTTATTTTACAATATTCCATAATAGAGTATAATGGCCAAGCAAGTCTACATCTAGACTTGCAAGGGTGGAACACTATAACATACCAGGCATCTTGATTGCATAACAGATTTTGAGGACTGGGTACACAGATCAGATTTTTGGAGTGTACTGTAATTTAGTTTTTCCTTATGAGTTCATATTTTGCTCTGTTTTGGAAGTAAAGTACATCTAGAGCACACACAAGGATTTACTAATTAAAGGGCATCTACAAGGGTAATGCCTGCCTTGTATCTCTTGGTCTGCAGGGGTTTTCAGTGATGAGCATTGTGCTGGGTGTTGCACAAACCCATGGCTGTACTGAGAGCTGGTTACTGTCCCAAACAATTTGGAGTGACAGAGGTGAAACTAATGTTGTGCATATTCTTTAGCTTCTAGTTTAGGACTTGCTTATTGATATCAAATAGGAGTGCACTCAAAGACTAGACCCACTCATTCTGACCCCAGATATCATCTTCTCAAAGAAACTTGTAATTTTTAATGGTCAGTACTCATCAGAAGATTAATACTTATTTTGTATTTATGAATATATGTAAATACAGATCACCTTATTTAAAGATTTAAGTTCTTGATTTTAGTGGATACTGCATGGTTACCATCAATCTGTGTTACTGCAGCTGAGCAGTTACAGCTGTACAGACTAGGAGAGAGTCTTTTCAGTATTTCATACCACTACTGTTACTCTCAAATGTACAATAAAAGTAACTTTCAAGTTTTTATTTAGGCGGTTCCAGCAATTCTTTGGAAGTGTACGGTTAATGAGTGTGGGTTTTCAGAATTAAAAATAAGGTGAATAAAGGGCAGTGAACATTAACCATAGTCTCTGGCAGAAGGAGTATAAAATTTTTCATTGTGAGTATAAAGAGTTCTTTAAAGGGCAGAGGGTTTAAGATATAGGCAACTTCATTAAAGAGGTGACAGTTCACTTGTTTCAGCATTTCATACAAAGAATTGTGGCCAATTAACTGACGAGTGCATTCAGATATTACAGTGGATACACTGATATGATAGAACTTCATTATCAACTCTTATGAATAAAAATAGCATATTAATTAGTGAACTGCCAGAAGAACCAGAATATTTTCACTAAATACCTTGAATAGTCCAGTATTTTTCCTTTTTTTTTTTTTAAAGTTAAATAATCATCGACATGTTTATGTATCTTTTATTTAATACAGGTGGTAGTGAACACTAGCTCTGTGACCCCTGGAGCAATGGTGAGCTTGCACCTTATGTAGAAGCTTTATCTTGTAGTGTTTCTGCTCTTTTTTTTAAAGTGATTCTCAAGATGGTAGCTGCTCCCCAGTATGTCCTGATAGAAAACAAATCAGATGATATTTTTCTACAGAAGTTAAACAAACATTTCTTAAATAAAGATAGTTACTTATGTTATGTATGGTTACATATGTGTTCAAAAGAGGAGTATACTGTTATATGGCGTATTTGTGCTTTGAGTCTAATTGGTTATTTGTACATGCAATTATCTGATTTATGTTCACAAATTTGTAATTACATGTGCAAGTCATATGCAGAGATGAATACAGATGGTTGGAAAACAAGCCTTGAAGCAGGACTGTTCATTCCAACTAAAGTTCATACATTTAAATCATTGTTTCAGGCCATATGCAGACTCTAACAGACATAACCACAAGAGTTAGGCTTGCTTTACATTAGGAATCATCTCAGCAACTTGAAGTAAAAACTCTTTTTAAAAAAAATGAAAGCTTAAAATTCTTTTAGATTTGTGTTATTGTGGATCAAGCCTGCCTTTCTGGCCTATTAACTCCATGCTTGACATTTTTATACTATATATAGTAGATGATGTTTTGAGGGGATGTTTTTAGAATTAAAAGCCTAAGAAAAGATGAAAACAGTTGAGGAAAAAATAGGCTTTGCATCTGTTATAGTTTGGGGTTTCATGTGGGTGAGTAACACTGTTAGAAGGAATCATTTAGCTTGCATATTTAAATTTTGGGTGGGGTTTGTGCTGTGAGGTTGAGTGAAATGGGAAAGGCATCTGTTATAACTTGACAGAAAGAGCATTTTGTGGGAAGCATGCACTTTATATCACTACTTTTTTCACATTTTTAAAAAAAATTTTTGGTAGTTGCAGAATTCTGAAAAGACAGCAGTGTAAATAGAGGAAATAAATATGATTTTTCAAGATTTTCTTGTTATTGTTTTATTGTTATTTTCTTGTTTTTTGATATTGCCAGTATTCCTAAATAACTTTATTCAGGATCACCAGTGCTGTGATTTCTAAGTACTGTTTCTGAAGCAAGGTTTATATAACATTAAAAAAAAAAATCAATATAGTTTGAATCTATGCATGAGTTCTCTTTAATAATTGCATTTCATTGTTCATTCAGACTTATTTTCAACTCTAGCTTGTATGGCTGTCATCATCAGAAGCTTGTGTTTCACAGTTATGACATAATCATGAGAGCCAACATACATGTTTTAAGAACTTTCAGGAAGATCTAGTGTTTCAGCTAATTAGATGAAGCAGTGAGCTTTTGGACTTAATTTACTTCTGACATCATAATTCTGCCACCCAACAGAATTAGCTTCATTTCTTATCTATTTTTCCTTTTCCAGTAGATGATTTACAGATCTCAATTTCATTAAGAGAACAGGCATATGTCAGTAATATTTTGAGCTTATGTGCAATCACAGCTGTATTTAAATCTGGTAACTTACTCCAGTAACACTCAGATTTCTAACTGGTTTTATTTAATTTCTTGCCCTTTAGATCATTCACATATTCAAGTAATATGATCAGTCACAGAGAATCTTTTTCTTATATTCTTTCACTGTGTTTGTAGTAGGACTTCAACCATCAAGGGAGAACTGGCAGGTGTTGCTGTAATATATATTTTATATATCCTTGCAGTCTTGTACCTTGTATCTTATACTCTTGTATCAAGGATATTACTAATCTTGCTGAAAAGCAGAATGATTTGGGCTGCAGTGTTGAGGAGGGTAGAAATGATTTGCTGTTTACATAACAATTCTGTTAGGAAAAGAAATAATTCAACAAGGTCTTCTCGATCCCAGCAAAAGAGTAGAATCCAAGGACTAACCTGTGCTCCTGTATTACTGCAGTAAATGACTTTGAAAAGGGATATGAGGTGAAATATATTTTCTTCCATTTATTTTTCTTCCACTGATAAACTGGTATTGCATTTCTGAACCAATATCAACTTTTTGGCCATTTTGGTTCAAAAATAGCAGTAAAGTGTTCTGTTACTGAAATGCAATAATATTTCATCAGCATGATTGCTCCACTGCTCACTCCTGTAACACAACCTAATTCTTTTGGAGATCATTCATGCATTTCTCTATGAAGATTTTGAAACAGATCTTTGTATTTATTTTTATCAGCATTGTTTGCTGTCTCAGTAACTCCTAATATATCATGAGTTCAGCACTAATTATTGCGTGAGAACATTTTCTGTTTAACTGTGAGAAGAAAAATAAATTTAAGGTAATTGCACTGAGAGTTTTATTGTTTTACAAGACTGCTGTAAGTAAAAAGGACATGGTGTGACTTCTGATGGTTGTTTTACCAACTGTCAAAATAAATCCATGCTCTGTCTTAGAATTGCATTTTTTGCTTTGCTCTTGAGTGGGAGCAGAAGGGGAAAACCTAAAATAGTAAAGTATAAGATTTGGATCGATGTACTTTGTCATTTTTTGCCTTTAAAATGCTAGTTCAGTGCATTAGAAATATTTATGAAGGTTACCTTGGCAAGCAAGTGTTTTCCAAGCAAAGGAATTAAATTACACAAAAGGTTTAGTCAGTCTTCCTAGACCTTATTTTTCAGTACTGACACGCCCTTGGCTCAAGTCTTGCAAGTGTGAAGGCTGCACGTATGATGAGAGCAGCATAGAAGCTATCCCAAAACCCAGAAGTACCATGTGGGAAAAGTCCACTGCCTGTGGTTACAGGTTGTCACAGGGCATCCCTGTCTTTGCAGCAAGTCAGCAAGGGACATCCTCGGCCCTCTTCCAGTGTCCATTTTATGGCGAGCACATAACTACTTCCAGTGGCTGATCACCTAAATTTCATTCAGTCAGTTTCTTCGAGGTCAAAAGTTCTGTGTCAGGCTTTGAAGCACTAAGGGGAGATAGAACAGATGAGAAATAAAGCATAGATTTCCAAAATGTACCCAAATGAGATGCGTAAATGCTGATTTAGCTAAAATTTGTGTTGATATTCTAAACTGTTTTAGGCAGTTCTAAGAACTTAAAAATACATTAAATAAATACACCAAATCCTTGTTACAGATTTGCTGCCTATCACTTCTGGAGTGTAACTCTTCCTGCCACTCCCCAGTATTACTGATTGTAAAACTGCCTGGCCAATGGCAACTTCACTGCATCATGTATGTCCAGCTACAGAGCTACAGATGAGGACAGCATTTCTGTGCACTGAACTTGCTCACAGACAAGATTAAAAATGAACATTTAAATGTAGAAAAGAAATCCTGAAATTAATTAATTTTGGCAAGAAAGGCAGTTTGCCTTCTTACTACTGGTAAGACTTGCAGTTTTCTTTAGGGGTGCTTCATGTATTTAATAGAAATAATTTTAAAGAGTAAAACTTTATTAATCAAATGTTAATATTGCACAATTTTTCCTCAAAATCAGCACATGAGAAAGAAATTATCTCAACATTTTTGAATGCTTTTACTTTCCTAGCACATGTTTTGCCATGCAATTAGTCATCTGTAAAATGCAAGTGACGGGCTCTGAGAATTATGTATTACTCATGAAGAGTTTCAGCTGCTTTGGAGCCAAACCTTCCTTGGTGCTCAAAGGTCTTAACAGATATCAGTAGGATATCTAAGGCTTTCTTATCTATCTATCTATCTATCTATCTATCTATCTATCTATCTATCTATCTATCTAAGGCTTTCAAGGATGAGACCCTTAAATTTTAACATCAAGTCTGTCTTCTGGCAGATAGTAATATGAGCTGGACACAGCCTGGTTACATTTAAAGCTAAACATATAAGCCCATACTATTGTCCTGCTGTCTCTTTCCATGTGACTGTACAGGGCCAGGTTTTCTGTTGATTATGTTTGCTTTTAATTGTTTAGCACTAGCAAAACATTTCTAGGAGCGAGCTCATACTTGATGATATAACTGAAATTATGTAAAACTTTATAAATATTATCAAATCACATTTTTACTGATAAGGAACACAGATTCTTCCATTTCTTATTCTTTAATTCAGCCATCTGTTGTTTTCTAGATTTGGTAAGACAGGAAGGATATAAGACTAATATATGTTGATCAAAAGACCAAGAAATAATCATATTCTCAGGCTTAAATATTGTCTCAATTGCTTCTCATGCTAATCACCGTGCAGTAGACAAATACACCCTTTTTCTTCAAAGATGAAAATGCTACAGCCATAGTATTCCTTGATGTATTTATGAAATTGAAGGGATGAAATACAAATCTGACTGAAAATGGATGGACTTATTTTTAGTCATTCTGGAAAGTGTTCTGGTTATCTAATTAGCTGATGTTAGTGAAGAAAATATTTGAAATTTTCAGGATTCACTAATCTGCACCTTGAGTTCCTCATTCACATAATGCCATATTGTAACTGTAAACCATGATAATTTCTACAAAAATAAAGATCAGGTGTCTGTGGGAATGTCTTTTAAGACATGAGAACAGTCTGATAATTTTATCACAAACTGACACAAACTTATAGAAGGCTGATGTATTTTCATGGGAATAAATATATTTAGGTGTTTCACTACAAAACTTGACTACTAAGTTAGTAATACACAGTCCTGTAGAAAGTTTTCATTTTCTTCTTCAACATATGTTACCTCACATATGAAAATTTAAGTTTTAGAGCAGAAAATATCTAACTTATTCATATTTCTAAAAGAGTGACAGTCTATTGGATATCTTTTCTAATGGATAAACAAGGAACTGCTAACTTCCCTATAGACTTCTCCCCCGGTCTTTAAAGCAGTTAATCTTGCGGCTTCCTTGAATCTTTGGTATTGTCTAATTTCTGCTTTCTCTAATTTACTCTTTGAAGAACAAAACAGCAGACAGGAAAATCAGCTGTGACTTCCAAAGGTAGTGCTGTTTCTTGTGTCTTGTGAAGTCCCAAAACATTCCTTTACTTACCTGTACTATAACCCTAGGTATTCACAAGGTATTCACTTTGGCTTTTGGGGTTTTGGCATTTCAGACTGTTTATCTTAGCTCTAAAAATCCAGACTTTAGACATTTTCAAAATCAAAATGGGTCATCTTTGAGTAGTTTACCCGTTGAGATAATTAGCATTTCCATAAGAAGTCAAATGTGCTTTCAGAAAAAACAGTGTAGTTCTTCCAGTAATTGTATTCAGATAAAAGACAAAATCTTACGTAGTCTTTTATATGTCTATAAAAGCTTATATACAAAATCTAAATTTGAGTAAAAATAGTATTATCATCAGCTTTAAATGATTCTTGTATCTCAGTGTCATCAACTAGAAGAAAAGATTACTGATTGTTCTAGCATTTAAATGTATCTTTTACATAATAAATCAACTCATACCTATTTAAATTATGCTTGTTTTTTTATACTGAAGACAAATCTACTGATTTTGATACAGAAATAGGAATATGATGAGTATTTTGAAGGTTTCTTATCTTGGAATGAAAATGAACATGCCCTAATCTAAAAATAAATAGGTCTTTACTATAGTCAAGTTTATGAAAAATAACAACAATATGATTTATTAAGCTATTTTTATCATCCTGTTTATGATAGTTAAACTAATTTGCTATGCTTTTGATGTTTTTTGAAGAGTTTATCATATAGCTATAAAAATGATAATGAACTACAAAACAACATGCGAGTTTTCAATTCTAGTCAAAGTGATTATTTTTTTGAACTAATTTTTTCATGTCATTTTCCCCACAACTTTGGTAATGATTCATATAAAATTCTTACAATTCTTATAGTTTGAAAACAAATCTTACAAACTGGTAGTATCTCAAGTTAGTGGTATGGTTAATGAAACAAATGCTTAACAAATGACAACTAACAAATTAAGTCAAGTATTGCTACTCAATCAGTTATTACGGACAGTTAGATATATTCATTTAAATTGTATAGCATAGTCTACTGTGTCTTTAAATCAGATCTTCCAGGCCTTAAGGAATAAGTCTTAATTTGTCTTACAGTGTTTTTCTGCCTTTTTATAAGGAAAAAAACCATGCTTCTTAAATAGGTAAAGGCCTTGGAACTAGTGTCACTTAAAAATTTTATCAGGATTAAACAGGTTTCCTTCTCAGAAACTTCATTTAAATAGAATCACAGAATAAGCTGAGTTGGAATGGCTCCATAAGGATCAAGACTAGCTCCTGGCCCTGCGCAGGACTATCCCCAAGTCACACCATGTGCCTGAGAGCATTGTCCAAACACTCTGAACTGCCAGGCTTGGTGCTGTGACCACTTCCCTGGGGAACCTCTTCCAGTGCCCAACCATCTACTGGGTGAAATATTATTAGTAAGATTGGAATTGGGAGTTTAGGACTTTATGAAAACATTTGCTTGGTAAACTTTGGGATAAATGATGGCATGGAGTTGGGTTGCTGGACTCGTTTATGGCTTTGAGTGTGACNTATATTTATATATATGTACACACAATAACACAAGCAATTGGGTTGCCAGAGGAAGTGTTCTGCCTTAGGTATTTCAGAATCACTCACCTATCATTTGCTGCTGACCTTTGTTTAGAGATTTGGTCCATGGCTGTCTTCCCTTAGGCTTTGAAGAGGGGTGGTTTTATTCCTCAAAATCGAAGACAAAAGCATTCAGGCTTCACCACGGTTATACTTGGTAGTTAACATCATAGAGAGTCTTTGCAGGTGTGAACTTGCTTTTTATAAAGACCTGGAAGTCATTGGTGCGTTGTGCATTGTGCCACTTCACGCGGCTTGTGTTCTGTTGTGCTGTTGTCAGACCCTTCAATAGTACTTCATCATAGATACTTAAATGAAACCATTAAAGTTTTCCTACACAGTGGCATTTTTTGGTGGGTGAATCTATTAGAAACACTCCATTTAAATCAGATCATTTTTGTCTATAATGTTTTGTTCAGTTTTATGTGTATTCACGGTATGTTTATTTTTATTGTAAATCACAAAGGAAATATCAAATAAAATCCAAAGACACTTAATTTGGTTTTGTGAGATGGAATAAGACAATGTTCTTTTTCTACAGCTGTTTCTCTTGTTGTTTTGAACATATGACAATTTTGTTTATATTAAAGAAAATCAAAAATGCCAAACCAATCAAAGAAATTACCAAGCTTATAATTTTAATAATGACCTCAGCTCAGGACGTTAAGTTGGGAATTAATGATCAGTTAAGGTTAATGACTCAATGCCTTGAGTCATTAAACTTCAAAAAAATGCTCTGTACTTAGATTTTTTTTGGTTTATTAAAGTTAGGTTGTAGAAGGTGCCAAAAAAAAAAAAAAAGAAAGTATTTCCAAACACAGTGGAAACTAATATGAACAGAAGACAGAGTTATTTTATTATCTGCCTCATTCTGCAGTCCCAGCATAGCTAGAAGTGCCATTATCCCTGATTAGAGTTTTGTTAGTATGAGGACCTAAGGAGCAAAACCTTTCATACCCACCTTTCTTTTCTTTCTTGCTTTGAAACAAATGAAGAACTTCAAATGTTTGGCAGCTTTAGAGCAGCACATCACCTTATTCTGTGAAGTTATTCCACAATGTCCCCTAAATGAGCATTTACAGGATGTTGCAGTGGTGCTATGCTATGGTGTGTACCTAGGAATAGAAGCCTTTGGATATATATTGTATGAGCAGGTACATATTTGTATATAAGTGGGCAATAAGTATTTTCATCATCATCCGTCTCTAATTTGTATGCTACTTAGGCAGTCCAGGAGATGGAAAGTTGTGTATGTGAGTGTTTAACAGACACAGAGTGCTTAAACCTGAAGCCCTTCATTTTTCTGTACTGGACATACATAAGCAGCTGTGATGGCTTTTGCTCAACAATATCCTACAAATAATTCCGAGTCCTTTCTGACATAAAATAGTATATTTAAAGTAAGGTGTCTTAGTGAGATTTTCACTTTAAATAGAATAAGGGTTAAATGATAACTTGACTTATCTTTTAAATGACAAAAAATAAAGAAATTGCAAGACCTTT
Source organism: Leptocoma aspasia (assembly GCA_013399835.1). NCBI lineage: Eukaryota > Metazoa > Chordata > Aves > Passeriformes > Nectariniidae > Leptocoma > Leptocoma aspasia. Next base: position 522,511 of record VXAX01005360.1, on the reverse strand, counting down.
TCACACATTAGATATGTATTGTCATTTATCATCTAGATATCAGGCTAGCAGTGCGAAGTAATAAAACATATCATCGAAAAATGTGCTATAGGTCTGAATCACTCTTTCATTCCACCTCCCAGCTAACTGTAGTATTAAATCAAACAAGCAGAACATTTCCTTAGGCAGCCATTGCCTTTTAATTTCCTGAAGAACCTTAAAATATCATTCATTACAAGTACTACACATATTTGGTTTTTAAAAGTCTCATAAATCAATAGCAGGCTGACTGTAATAATTATTACAAGTTAGTGCATAATTTTCATGCTGAAGGCTGCATGCAGAACTTTAGCATATGCAAACGAGGCAATTCAAACTGTGTATAGATATTAATATGAAGAAGCAGGTAACGAGGTGCAGGCTATGAATTATGCATCAAGAGCGGCTGATCTTCAATGAGGAAAATGAATTCAGCATGTAATCTAATTAGTGATGGAAGTCTATTACATCTAACTGCAAAAGCAACCGTCCTTGAAACAAATTTATTTACAGTCCATGTTACCACTTGAAACAACTTTGAAATGATGTGTAAGACAACAGCTTAATTGTAAAAATTTTTTGTTTGTTTGTTTCAGTTCTAGACCTGGAAGGCCTCCTAAGAGGACTCAAAGTGTCACCTCCCCAGAGAATTCTCATATCATGCCACATTCTGTCCCAGGCCTAATGTCTCCTGGAATCATCCCGCCAACAGGTAGGATCGCTAGAAACACCTTCACATGGGCAATCATTTGAATTCATGGCATATATCCACTTGTTAATAGATTAACAGTCTAAGAAAGCAGCAGACAAATATCACAATAGTTCCCCTAATGTCACATTATTGGTATACAAACATGTTGTATGTAATGGAAATTGTGGCAGCTTAGTACTTCAAAATAACTGAACAAATAATAATCCTTTATGATTTTTTCCCCTGTTCTTTTCCTTTATAAACAAAAACCTTTCAAAGCATGAATTACCTATCATTAGACAATAATCTCCCTATTCATTTTTAATAGATCAGATATCTTCTGCTTTTTTTTTGCTGCTTTGCTTCATTAGATAATGTCATCATGAATATAGTTGCCTGAAGAAACCGAGTTAGTTAAAATAACTCCATGCTGCACACAAGTCTTTCTTAATTTTTCATCCTGCAATTCTATTTTTGATATGTCTCCTGAGGCTTTACACTAATAGAAAGTCCTGTAACAATCTGTTTCTCATACTACTATTTTCTTTTGAAAGTTACTGTACCTTCTCCAAGCAGTGACTTGCTCTTAGACACGGTTTAATTAAGAAAGGCTGTGTTGCAGGGAGGAGATGAACAGTCACCCAAAGATGGAGGCACCCAATAGTCAAGCTGCTGGTGGTGCCACATTCTCTCTCTTCATGTTCTTCAAGTGGTCTTCATAAACAGGCCACTTAAACAGTGGGACTTGTTTCAGCAAAGTCCACCTGAGCTTCTACTTCTTGCCCAGTTATTTCCTGCTTTTTTGCATGGCTCAGTCTCTGACACTGATTTTCTCTAAGGCAAAGGAAAAAATAATTAACTAGACGGATCAAATAGGGAGGAAGATTACTTGATCTTGTGGACCAGATGGATGGGTGGATGTTTGAGGACATGCCCATGATCATGTCTCTCTTAAGTATGAGCATGATTCTTGGCATGGTTTTGGTCACAGATTACTAACATTCTCGAAAGAAATGCTCAGTTCAGGAAACAATAAATACCAGAAACTGTTTGAATGTAAACATCTTGTCTGGAGGAAGGAGGAAAGTGAAGAAGGCTTAGCTCAGTGGACAAAAAGGAGCCTGTACTTTGCCCTTAGGCTCAGGAGCTGCTTTACATGGTGAGATAGACACATAGCTAGAAATATTTTATTTGAAATTTAAAGTTTTTTAAAGATGAAGAAGAGGGACAAAATGAAGGGAGGCAAAGATTGCTAGGAGAGACGTATAAAATAAGGAGAGGAAAGGAGGGACGAGACTGAGAGTGTAGGGGGGTATGGGAAAATGTCAGGCAAGTGGGATTCACAGTGGTAGTCGGGGCAGGTGTGACCAGCAAAAAAAAAAAAACCCAAAAAATAATTGGGATTGAAATACTTTATACAATAGAATTTACAGGATAAAATCTTGTATAGAAAGTAGAGATCGTGCAGAGTGTGTGCAACATGAGAATAGTAGATGGGATCTATATGGGGAGAGAATGAAAGTTTTTATCGAGCGGAAACATTCATGTTCATGAGGGAGAGATCAAAAATTGCAAAAGCGAAGGGAAATTATTTGGGGGAAGTAAGGCAGGAAAATATCAAAGAAAAAAATGCATGTGAAAAGTAGAAAGGAGATGAAAGAAGTCAGAGACAAATAAGCAGGCCAAAAAGAGGGAGACAGGAAAAGAAACCTTGTCAACAGTATCGTTTGGGGTTTTGTGTTACAGTTAATATCTAAGAGCAGATTGCCTCTTGATTTTTTATTTTAAGAAAGCAGTTTAAAACCACAACTAATGTCTAAAAGTATCCAATTCCTCTCTAGTCCTTTAAAGCTGGTCATAACAAGTTAACAATAAAATTATATGGTACAAAAACCAGAGATCCAATTTCTTAGACTGTCAGCCCACAAAACCAGACGCATATCTTTTAAAATAATGATTAAAAAAAATAGAAGAAAATAATTCAAAATTAGAGAAAACAGGCATATGCAAGATTATCATTCTTCAAATCCTTTTCGGATGCTTTGTGAGTCTCCTGCAGAAGAAGAAAGGTTTAGATGCAATCACTATTACATTTGAACTGGTTTCACATTACATGGCTTACTACAACAGAAGGAGTGGTATGATTTTTTTCCCATTGTGATGGTGTCGAGTCTCAAACAGAACAAAAAAATGCAAACAATAACTCTGATAGAAGCGAGCTCTGGGGTCTGGTGTTCCATGAGGTATGCAAAGGTTCAGCAAAGATAAAGAGCATCATTACAGCACTGCTACATGACAGTCATTCCAGCATTTTATAGACAGGCAGGTATAAAAATAGACTTACAGTCTGATCTTAGCAGTTCAAAACAACAAAAATTTGTGGGTCTACATTGTAAAAAAACTACTGTAAGAGCCCTACAAAGAAAAGACTGCAATAACTGCAGCAGATGGTGTAGATGCCATTGTTAATGTGCTGCCACATTAGTTGATACAAGACAAATCAAGCCAATTGTAAAATTTTATTCCATTTTTTGACTGTATATAAAGAAAACCACTGACTATTTGAGGCTGTCAGGCACCACCGGAGGTCACCTAGTCCAGCCTCCGCTGGTCAGAGTAAGATCACTCAGAGCAGGTTGTTCAGGGCTGGGTACACTTGAGATTCTGTGAGTGTCTTTGAGGGTAGAGACACATGATGTCTCTTTGCACCTTGTTCCAATGTTTCACTGCTCTCATAATAATGTTGGATTTATTTTTTTTTTACTTTTCTATGGAATTTTCTGTATTTCAATTTGTGTTTGTTGGGTCGCATTTGAGAAGTCTGGTTCCATCTCTGTCCTTACCAGGTTTTCATACACATTAGTAAGATACTCCCATGTCTTTTCCAGGCTGAACAGTCCCAGATCTCTCAGTCTTTCTTGATATGTCAGGAATTCCAAAAGATGGTTCTTCACTTGAGAAATTTGTGAAGTGTGAATTTCCTGTTAGTATCCAGCTCTAAGCAGAAAAAATAAAATTACCAGATTATTAAGTTCTTCCTACCCCTTCTCTCTCTGTTACTTTTTCTTTGTAATAACTTCTTCTTTTTAAACTTTCTGATTGATTCAATAATCTGAGTGTAATAACTAAGTTTCCTTCCTGCCTACAAAAAAGTGTAAGTGATCACACAAACAATTATGTGCTATTTAATGCTCTTTAAGTATAGAAGTCTGCAATTATTGGGTATATCTAGGATACACAATGCTATGATTTAATACATGATTTTTACTTGAAAATTTTCCATTTTTTGAAATGTGCTGCACAATACAGAAATAGAGATTTAAAGGAGGAAATCTTGATTTCTAAAGTGACTGGTTCTGCATGCATCGTTTATGTGTGCAAATAATAGTATGCTGAGATTTCTCGTGATATTCCAGGACTGTATATTTTTGTAGGAGGCCAAATTAAGGAACCCTTGAAAATATTTTAGATCACTGATATAAATTCTGAAAATGCATGCAGAGAACATTGCATCATCACTTAGAATGAACTTGCTTAATGGAAGTATTTAGGGACTAAGATGAGATGTAAGAATGATATACAGAAGGAAAATAAAAGAGAAAAAAGGTATAATATTCCAAAATAGTTTTTGATAAACTATAAATAGTTTTGATAAACTATAAATTTGAGGATCACCCCTCAGTTGATATTCTGTCCATTTTATTACAATTAAATATTACCCACCATTGCTGATCTATCCACCGTCTTTCATTAAGGTGAATTTACAGAATGCTCCCAAACTTATAGAAGACTGGTCACTTCACAAAAGAAAATCTTATATTTATGAAAATAAATATGTAAGGCCTTTGATAGTGTGACAAAATAGGAAATGTGAGCTTCAGAAATTGTCCAGAGAATTAAAATCTGCCTATGTTACAAATCATGTAGTCAGAAGAAAGAATTTGGTGTAGGCTCAAACAGTTGTAGTGACGTTTCCGGCTTATCTAGATAACACCTTGAAATCCTTCCAAAACTGTACGGCTCATCGTAGTTAACTTTGATCTGCTGTCTCTCTGTACTGCAGAGATCTTTTCTTGACTAATGTGCTTCAAAAGTTGTTTAAAGTTGAAACATTGGATGATTGTAATTGTGGTCAATCAGAAAAGAAGTGTTGTACGTCCTGAATGTGTGGTATACATTGTGGTCTGTACTTTTATGTCTGGAGTAGCTATATAACATATAAACTGGTATTTCCATTATTTTTCATACAGACTTTGAAAAGCAATTTTCTTCACTTTCTTTAATTATTTTGGTAAATATTCTTCAGTATTTTAGGTTTTGAAGCTGCTTTTAAAACTGCTTGCTTAATTCTTCTGCATCTTGGCCTGCTGAATCCGAAATCTACAGGTGACAAAATGAGTAACTGCAATCTCTTGTGCTTATTTCAGGAATTGCATCTTTCAAAGATAAAATGAGAATATAAAGTGCTCTTGGAAATTGCTGACAAAGGGCAGGATAAGAATGCTGCTTCATATATTGATATATATCTATAGATATATCTTTGTCAATTAAAAAAAGTAATTTCAAAGCATGTTTAATTTATTACATTACTTTTATATTAAATTAATCTGAGTAATTATTGTTGCTATTATTATTTTGAACAGGTTTGCTTTACGATAGGTACTTCTATATAAGTATTCCAATCTGAATCCAGACTGTTCCAGTGTAAGGATATTAAGCTTCCTCTGAAATGTTTCATGTGTATGAATTATAACTGCTCTCCTCTCTTAAACCATTCTTTTTCTTTTCTTAAGTGGTAATCTGAAGATGTAATTTCTAATCTCATCCTTATTTTCTCTCTTGCTGTGGGGCTGAATCAATATAAGTATATTCCAACTTCCATCTTGAACAGAATTCTTTGCACCAGAAGGCGTTTTATGGGGAGTAAGAATAAGGGGAGAGCTGAAAGGTTTTGTATGGATTATTTCAGCTTGGAGGGCAAGCATTGTTCACAGATGCAGTGATTGATAAAGTGTGGTAATGTTTTTGCTATAGTAGATGATGAAATTATTTGGTGTTTAAAGAAAGATTAATCACATAATTAAATAATTTAATTTTCTCTGGCTCATAGTTATTGATGCTGTGTTAGGCAGACTGAAAGAATGGTTAAAATACAATTATCGCTGTTACTCTAGCCACATCATATTGCCAAGAAATAAAATCTGTTGTTAGAAGTACTTCCTCCTGATAGTCTCAATCCTGTAAGGTCTTAGAAATATATTTAACTTATGGAAATGAATAGAGTTGATTTCTGTGAGTATTCCAGGGGCTAGAAACTATAAGTTGGAATTACATAGTAATTTTGAGAAGCAAATCTATTATTCAGTTATTTATTTTGTGCACTGGTTGCCTTTTGAGATACTGTGTTGGTTAAAAAGATATACATTGATAAAACTAAGTGCTGTTGCTTGCTTATTTTAAAATACATTCCATGTTAACACAGTATTTTGGTTATTAGTGTTAAATCTGTTTTATTGTTAACATTGGTTTTGATTGGTGTTATAGGATGATAAGCTGTTTATCTGTTGAGGCTGAACTAACTTACTGTAGGAATAAGCAACAAAGTCCTGCTTTGAGAGTGACAAACTGTAACCTAATTCAAGAGACTGAACAAATTACACAAAACATTTTTGCACTTCATTAAGGAAGTAGTCATTATAATTAATGTGAAAGCTTCTGTTGTGTTCACTAGTTGATGTATCAGTGGGAAAATAAACTGACTCAATTCTGTAAATGTATTTTTTCATCGTTTTTAAAATAATAATTAAGGTGTAATTCAGGCCACCTGTCATCTCCTGAAAACAGTCATAATTTTGTCGTACTATCATCCCACTGAGCAGCTATCTATATTCTGCTTTATCACAAGAGGATTTATCACTGAAAACTGCTTCTGGAAGCTCACTAATTTTAAGTTCCAGTGAGTCCCTTACATTTTTCAGTCATAAAATCTTTTTAAAACCAAGAATTACTTGCAGAAATGGGACCATTTTTATTAAGAACTTTTAATCAAGAAGAACTCGTAGATTTTGCAACATTGTATCATACAACACTACATATATTTAAAGCTTAAAAGATACTGGTGGAAGACTGTAAGTCAGAGTCACACCTCGTGCAGGGTCACCCACTGCCTGTTGAGCGCTTTCCCTAGATTGAACTGTTTCCAGAAATGCTCCCAGCCTTTTTGATGTAAAGGCAACAAGTGGGTTCACTTCAAAAGAGACTCTGGGATTAATTATTTAAGCAGCAAGGGTAGTCATGTACCTCAACATGCTAAAGGTACTCAAAAAGAAACTGAATGAAGTTATTTAAGTTTTAAGCTTTAGTTATAAGCTAGTGAATCCTCTCTTCTACTTGTTTCTTGTGAGTACTCAGTATTAGGTTGTGATATGCACAGATTTATTACCTTTTAGTGGAAAATCTGAGATAAAAGTTTCTTGTTGCTTCCTGGATCACAGGATAATTCCTGAATTTCCCCATAAGAATGCTATTCCTGTAGGAGTTATGTAGGATCCCAGCTGAATGATCATATTCTGTGAAGATGAACTACTAGGAGATATTAGGTAAGTCTTTAATGATATGTGATAATTTTCATATATAGGCAGCTTTTCAGGGTAGATTTAACATGATAATAAAAAAAAAGAAAAAGCTTCCAACGTTGGAAACAACCCTCTCACCAGGTCCAGGTTCTTGTTTCAAATAGTAGAAGTATATTAAACACCTTGGGAGAAAAAGCTCCCCACTTTTCAGAACAATATTTAATTAACAGTCTGTTATCATAACAGTTTTCTGTAAGACACGTAACATGTAAACTGAAACAAAATTAAAAACAAACAAACAAAACACCAAACTCTTGATACAAAAGAAAGCAATTAAAACCTTATTCTTAAAGGCAGATATGTGGTGAAGTTATCAGTGACTACACTAGGACCTAGTAATGGAAGTGTTTCTATAGCTTTCTGAATCCCAACATTCTGTTAATTGTAATTTAAAAAGTTTTGGAATATATATATATATTTCAGAATATGCTGTTTGTTTCTTAAAATTAAATTATTCGAATTGGAAGCTTCTCAGTTGTGGGTTACACCGAGATTTTCTTGTTGCTCAGCTTTCAGGCAGAGTCTTTCAATAGAAAAGCATCAATATAATCATAATCCTGTGTTTACAGTTTTTTCAGATAATAAACCTGTTGGTTTTCCACCCACTCCTGCTTTTTAGTGAGAATGTTCAGCCAAAATAATTTGATTCCAAATCATTTAATCTCTAATTTGTTCAAAACGAACCTTTTGTAGAGCAAACAACACATTGTCATTTTAAACATGAAATGCAGAGTATTATTTTGTTAAACGCCGCCACTAGAAATGAACCTGAGCTGTTGAATTTGGAATAATATCTCAGACTTGCAAACACTTTGGTCCCTTAGCTGGATGGTGTTGAATGTTGTAGCAAAACAGGAAGATGGTAGTTCTTAGGGTGAACATAGAAAAGTCTGGCACACAGCTCAGTTCCATCATGTTGCTGACCGTAGTTCTGCATCATCACGACAACGTGAAGTTCCTGAATGTTATGGGGGTGCCCAGCTACTTTCCTGTAGAGTTAGACTACTTATGTCCTTGTATGACTTGCTCAATGAAGGCTGAATGATTTTCTTCTCTTGACTTTATATATTTGATTTGCTACATAGTGCCTTCAATAAAAATACCTCTTCAAATTTATATATTCCAAAGTTATGGTCCATGATTTCATTGTCATATATTTGGGGGTTCTCTAAAGTCCAGGAAAAAACTGCAGCTCAATGTTTTCCACTCAGTTTGGGTTTTTTGGGGGAAGGCAGTGTCAAATGTCGTTATTTAATATGATTGTCTCCTGGTTAAGAACAATCTGTCTGCTGTGGAATTTTGCAGATTTCATGCAAGGACTTAAATATGAAGGGAATTTCCAGAAAATATGTCAGGCAGCCCAAGTGTTTTTGTTATATGATATATGATGTAGATGAACTTCTGAATTTACTTAAGTAATTGGTATTTTCAGGAGAAGTATGCAAGGAAGCATTATTTTATCTGGGAAGCTTTAAAAGACTACAACTCAAGGAAAAAACTTAACTAGCTAAGTACTTATTCTCAGGCTCTTGGGGTGTCCTGTGCAGGGCCAAGGTTTGGATTTGATGATCCTGATGGATCCTTTCCAACTCAGCAGATTCTGTTGTTCTATGAATGTAGTTTTCCAAGGAGAACCAGCCACTGTGAGCCATCCTTATGGCTTATAGCTCTAGGAACATTGCCTGCATGAATTGTACAAGGCATATTACCAGAATTATGATGAATCCACTCTCAGTTGTTCACAGTGCACTGTACTGTTGTTACTAATGTTGTCCTGTGCAAAACATTAGAGTTATCATAAAGAAGTCTTAACTGGGAGAAGTTTTTTGAAAAGGAAGGCTGTTCTGGTTCAAGTTCAGGATTACAAGGCCAGATTATTCAAACTTGATTCCATATCATCTGAGAACTGCTTAACATTTTCCTTCCTGTTTGGCAGTCAGAGTCAGAACTGCTTAGTGATGTAAAGTTGAGCATATTTTGTAGCAGTTCATATGCTGATGAACTGTGTTGCAAACAGAAACCAATCTATAGGTTATTGCTCATGGAGCTGCTTCCAAGAGCTTGTGGTTTATGAAAACCTGAGCTGGTGGTCTGAGTTTCCATCAACACAGCTACCTTCCCCAATTTCCCTCCCTCTCTGCCTTTGTAATTGCTGTCTCCGGCACGCAGCAAGCAACCAACATACCTACCTATGTCTGCATTTTGAAGGAATAAGAGAAGTCTTCTCACATGAAATGAGGTTTTCAAACTGAGCATCTTGAATGCATGGAAAGGAGGAAAGAGAGGAGAGGGAAGGGAGAGAGAAGTTCTTTACGAATTGGTATAGCCAACTTACATACAAGCTAGTTTGTTTGCTGTTGTGTATTAATTCATGACTGTTGAGAAGTTACAAGACTGCGCTGGTATAGTATTTATATAATAGCTTTCAGGACTTATTCTCTTTCCACAGTGTGTATGTGCAGAGGAGGAGAGTGCATTTTTTTGCCTTTCTGAAATGTTTTTTAGTTATGAACGTTCTACATATGACTTAAATAATCTCATTTCAGTCCAGTCTTAATTGCAATGAGATACTGTGTCCAAGCTGTCAGCAAAGAATATCCTTACTGATAAACTGATACTGCTACTAGTATTAGAGATGTGACCTGACATTTAGGAAGAAAAGTCTTATTTTGAGGAGAATTGCTGTTACTACATAATGATTTTGGTCATCAGTTAATGATGTATTAGTTTCTAGATAAGAAAACAGTAGCATACTAGACTTGAGTAAGCTGGGGAAGGGAAAACTGCACCTAGTCAAGACAAAATTAATAATGTCACTGGGTCCTTGTAACTCATCGAAATCCATACAAATGGCAGATAGTCTGACAGTGTACTGACAAGATTTGTTGAGAATTCAGGTTTTGTCAACACTACCCTTTTGCTAGAGGGAACTGAAATTAGATTAACCTAGGGGAAGTAGAATAAGTTTTCAGGAGTGTTTTAAATGGGCAGATGCTTCTATGAAATTTCCTTTTCTCTGTATTCATTGTGCTGTCTGCTGTCACAAGCACTAAGACCACACATACAGCTTGAACAACCCATTGCCCTTACTAAGAGGAAAGTTGATGGAGTAGCATTTCCTTCTGCAAATGCTTTTTTAAAAATAATGTTTCCAGCCTTTATAGTGGAAATACAGAATTCGAGACTTGAGTTGGTGTCAGCTGCATATTCCAATAATTTCCATTTGTGGTTGCCTCAGATTGCTAGACCTACCTTGCTAGGAACCATAAAATCAAGGATATGATCTTAGATAAGTAATCTCTTGACTAAAAAAGATGAAGTCACTTTTATGTTTTCTTTTGACAGTAAATGGAATCCTTAATACATATGCTATGATGCATCAATCCAATATACAGAGATATAAATGTAATTATTTCACTAGAATACTGGCTCTGTAATGTCACTTAAACTGGGACTTCCAATGGTGAGAACAGCTGCTTAACAGAGTGCAAAGAATTATAGAGTTTCCCTGTACCCTTGCTTAATAAACATATATGAAATAGGAATAAAAGGACAGTGTAACTTGGGTGATTTGATAACCAAGTAACTTACTACATCACAACAGTGCATTGTTTCTATAAGTATGAGACTACAAAGAAAAGGAAAAAACCCTCAAACCCTAAATGATTTTTAGCATCCAAACAATATTCAGTGCAAGTATTTGAGAAGAGAAAGGTGATTTTTTGTCAATCAGTCCATTTGTTTTGAAAAGTATCTCAAAAGATTATACTAGATTAATATTTCATTCAAGTGGAAGAAAACAGTGGTTCCTGTGAACCCAGGGACTGTGTGACAAAACAATTCTTAAAGTACTTTTTTTTCCTCTATTGAAAGCTCATATATTCAGGTTATATTCAGATTTTGGTGTCTCAGATATACATATGCTGAATACACTGAGGACATCATACTCCTAGAGGTGGATGACCAAAAATACAGCACTTTAGCCTCTGCAAGCATCCTTTTTGTGGAATGTGGAATAACTCCTTATGAAGTAGGATACAGATTTTTTAAAAAAAGTACTGCTGTAAGAGCATCCTTATATAAAATGTAAATTACTTTGATTTCTCTTAAAATTTGTTTCTATTACCACCCAGGCCAAAGTTCTATAGGGAAAGGTTGTTAGGAGCTGGCATGTATGTAGAATCAAAATCAATTAGTATTACCATTGTAGAGCATTCTTAAATTAAAAGAAACTCTTGCTCACCAGGAAAAGTCTGGGCAAGGGATTGTACTATTTAGGCTGTGATTCCTGTGAAGAATATGACTTTCATAGCTACATCTGTGCCAATAAATTAATGATAAATAAACCAGTTCAGAGCTGTTCTTTGCCTTGGATGGCAGGCATGCATCCTGTCGCTTTCAACTACAGATCCAAAATATTTTTCTTACTACAGTCTTCCCCAGCCTAAGGAAAAAGAATGATCCATATCTTCTCCCAGGAAAGAGGTCCTGGCCAGTTTTGTTTCTTGTACTGTCCGTGGCCAATTACAGAACATGTTCTGTACCCATATACAAAATCACTAGGTTGAATGTCTGTCTTGTTGAGTTTCTAATGTGTTTTTTGTTTAAAGAAACTAGAGGCAAAGTTTTTATGGAAGTTTTATCTTTATCTTTTATTAGACCAAGTGCCAAAAACTCTCTGGCTTTTAGAACACAAGTACTTATGTCTGCTGCATGAAGTTAATCACTACTGTGGTCTAAAAGCAGCTGAAAGCAATTAAAAATTCTGATTTGGAAGTTCTGGTTTAAGTAAAAGTAACTTGATTTCTCCACCTTCTGTTCAATAGCTGGATACCATTTGTCCATTGCATGTTAAAGATGATGACTTTTTCCATTAAAATTTCTTGCAGAATCTTTTTTTGCATTCTTTAATTGCTTTCTTTCTTCTCTACTCCAGGAGAAAAGTCTTTATATTATTATTGTTATTATTACTGCTACTGCAGTGTTTTATGATGAGTTTTGTTTTCCATTTGCTTAACGGAATCTCAGCTCATATTGTCAGTAGTGAATTTGTTTATATTAGTCAAAATATTAAACTTGGTATTGAGACACTACAAAATATCTTGAGTTCCAAGTCACATGATCTAAAAAAATATATACTTTTATTGTATGTGAAAAAGTATTTTAGAATTTTCTACAAGTGGTCTGAAATCTCACCTTTGTGACTTATTTTGAACTCTGCCCTGAATTCTTCATTCATCCTGATTTGAGACATTTTCCTTAATGAGTGCTGGAAATTTCCCTGATTCCAGATTACACAGATTTAGCCTTGGCATGAATTTTGAACTGTGTAAATGGTGCTTTATAAACTCAGAGAACTATGGCAAGAATGAGTATTTTAATATCATCCTTCTTCCCTCTCGTTTCTCAAACCTACTTCATTTAATACTTAGATTTATTTAATTGAACATTTAATAACTAAAAGAAATTTTTCTGGAAGAGGTAACAATAAATGAAGAATAACAGTAAATACTAACAAGATTTTCCCTGGGATTTTTTCCATTGCCATTCATTCCAAGTATTATATTCCCTCATCCTGTCTAGCTGGCAAGGCAAGAGGTTCACAGAACTTTCCTTGGGCAATGGACTGGCACTTTAAAAGTTAAAAAGAATACCAGGATTTTATGTTAGAAGTAATAATGTATCTTTTCAGAACTTTTGTTTATTTTTCAGACTTTATTTTTTATGAAGTAATCAAGTAAGTTAATAGATTCAGTAGGTAGCCCAGATTAAAGTAGGACATAGACAAAACAGAAGGATATTTAATGTATCCCTTATATAACTTGTAATCAAGTTGGGTGAAGGTTACTGCCAATGGATTTAACTTAATTTCTGTCTCACATCTTGGACTGTTTTAATTCAGTGAAACCACAGAAACTGTATTTAGTCTGCCTGTGGAAAATCCTATTTTTCTTTGTGTAAAAAAATGTGTGCTAAGTAAGGATTTTTTTGTTTTACTGTGTAATTCAGAACTGTTTATATAACCTCTGAGAGAGTGCTGTCTTTTGGAGTTGTGTTTGAGTCTGCTTCATTGCTCCTTTTAGAATTATTCATGATCTAATTGTATTTGTTCACTTAACATGGATCCATCTGTGGCCTGCTCCCAGTAAAAGCCTCCTCATTTCATCCTCAGTCATTGCATGCGAACATCTCACGCATTGCTTAGCTCCAGCTCACTTTTTGTATAGCACTGTTCCTATGGTTACTTGCAGGGATTATTTCTACCAGAGTTTACTATCTGATTCTTTCACTTTTTATTTGTTGCTTTGGTATAGTTTCTGCTGCCCTGACTCTGTATTCAAAAATCACATTATCTTCCACGACATCCTGTCACCTACGTCTCAACAATTTTTCAGGGATGTGAAAGATTTGGGAGCTGATTATTGTAATCAATTTATTTTTGAGAAGAAGGTATTGGTATCAGGGTGTGTGGTTTGAGGCTTCCTCATTTCTTTGAATAGTTTTGATTAAATGACTAAGTTTTGGCCACTACGCTGTCTTCTAAAAAGAAGCATTCCTCTCATTTTTCAAAAGTTAGTGATTTTGAGATTCATCTGAATTCTGTCCCCTTTGAGTTCCTTTCTACTTTACACTTACATTTTCACCATATCAAAAATCAAAATAATGCTGCTCACTCAAATTTCACTTTTTGGTTTTGCTTTTATGTTTATAATATGCATAAAATATAGACTAGAATAAAATAGACTATTTCAGTTGGAAGGGACCTACCAACAATCATGTAATCCCACTGCCTGATCACTTCAGTGCTGACCAAAAATTAAATTATGTAACTGTATTTTGGCAAGAGTATTAGATTCATTTTAGACACCTTAATACTGTTGCTTCAAGCTTGACAGATTTATTACTTCTATTATTCTAGTAAATCTGGGAGGAATGCCATTAAGTAATGTTCTTTTAAAGAAAAGATGAAAAACACTAAACACTGGTAGATAAATACATACTAAACGAAAAGGGATTTCCAGTGCTAACATAGCTCATACTTTCTCCTAAAGGCCTCTTAAGTCTCTTTTGCCAAATGTTTGAAGAAAATACAAACCTGAATTCTTAACCCTTTTTTTTTCTTTGCTTCCTCCTGCTTCCTAGCAGCTTCTAGGAAAATTTTGAGATGATGTAATTGTTTTAAATTGCATTGGTTTTCTTTCATGTATACTGCATACATCTTCAAGAAGAAACATCATTCCCTGAGGCTGCTTAGTGACAAATCTCTAGCTTTGTATAACTGACACAAAAAAAGGGAACATTTCAAGACATATATTTTGACAAATATACTTTCTTGTGCTGCCTCTGCATTTGTTTACAGCAACATATCCTTGGAAAAATACTTGCTAGATGCAGAGTTAGATCTCTGTCATAGCATGAAAATACTGTTTGTGGTGCACAGGATCAAAAAGGGCTGTTACAAACCCTATCCTGTTTAAAGATCTATAAAGATACTTTTCACAGTTCTTTTAAAATTGTAATTCTTATGAACACTTTGCCAATTTCTTTTTAAAATAACTTTTTTTCTTCCTTTCTTAATATGAATTTACCATTCAATATATAGAGCTGGAATTCCATAATTCTTACCAGCATGGACAGTGGGCATCTCGTTGATGCTGAGGCTTTCAGAATTCCACACTAGTCCATGCTGTTGCCATCTACTATTTTTGGTGAAATAGACTATGTAAGAGCACATTTAGAGTGTGTGCTACTGAGAACAGAGCTTTCTGGGCACAGAATTAAAACAGTTTCAGCCTGACCTGACAGCCAGAAGGAGAGAAAAAGCTGGCAGATTTTCCTAAGTTCTTTCCAAAGTAGGAGAGAGTTTCAGATACTTCTTCCTCTTTGGTCTGCCACTGCCTTTATGAAGGGGGAATATTTACAATCTAAAAGAGACTATTCCTTGTCATCCTGGGAGCATTGCTATTATAACATGACAAAAGAGTTTCCATTCCAGAGTTAATACCTCTGTGTAGTGTATGAGTGCACGTGTGTGAACGTGCTAATTCAGGTATCTCACTACTATGCTCCACTAAATGAAATAAATAGGCCCATAATCAGCAATGAATATCATCCCTGTAGGCTTACTCAAGTGAATGGAAATACATTGTTCTGAGCATGTTTTAGATTTTCTCTATGCTCTGATGAATTCAGATTTTCAAGTTTTTCTATGCAACAATGAACAGCACAGTGATGTGGTGGATTCCATATTATATGAAAGTGCCTGGGACGTTTGCTGCTGTCCTGTTCTGCAGCTCATTTCTACCCCTAATTCAAGACATGGTGATAACTTTTGGGACCAATCACTAAATATCTTTCGTCTTGTCCATCAGGTTCTATTTTTAAAATATTCCTGTAAAATTAGAGTCCTTGAAAGAAAGAAGGAAAGAGTGTTTAGTAGAAATTGTTTTCTTTTTACAGAACAATATAAAACCTGTATAATTATGAGACTTACTTTATTTTTTTGAGTTTTTTATGGCTAAAGTTTTTTAAACTTTTATAAAGCAGAGGTTTTAAATCGAGTATAAAGTTGAGATAATTTTGTAGTAGTTTTTTTCCTGAGCAGAAAACTAATTTTAGAGGAAATGTGTACCTAGAAATAAAATTCCAGAACAACAGATTGATTAAATTTCTATAGAAATGGCAGGCATACAGGTAAATATCTTCACTATATTTTTACTACCTGAGAAAAGAACTTAATTTTCCCTACTAGCTTTAGCTGTGTAACAAGTTAGCTATCAAGATTCATCTGCTAATATGTCTGAAATGTAGCTGTTGAAGTCTTAACAAGTCATCTCCTTTCATAGCCAGTGGAAAGTAGCAGACATCTCTAGAGAGTGATACATCTCAGTATAAAATAGGCCAACTTGAATCACCCTCTGGAAATGCCTGTGTCTCTTCATTGACTATAGGCAACCTAGATGAAGAGTTTGGCCTGAATGATTAAATTTTAGAAGGTTAATTTAAAATTAGCCGGGTGAAGCTTTCAAAAGTAAATTATTTTAAATATGTGGATGCAAAACTGTGTCTGTACATTGTCTGTTAAATTAATCTTTGGAAATTATTGGTATGTTTTAAAGTATTTGATGAAGCTTAGTGTATTCTGGGTATAGTAATAAAAATCAATAGAGAAATATTTATTCTTTTAATTGGCACAAGAAGTTGTATATCACACACATGCAATTTAGCAGGCAAACAAATCACATTTTAGCCAAGGAATGAAACTTCTGATACACCTCTGAATTCACTGTGAACTGTGTCTGTTATTGGGTTCTGGTAATTTTGTTCATGGCATGACATGTACATACTTTAGTGCACTTAAAAGACTGATAAATCCCTCCAAACTGGTAAGTGCTAATTCCATCTGCACTTGCTAACTGTAATAGTTCCTCCTTAAAAGTACGTCTTTAAATTCCTTATTTGGTGCCATGTCCATTTTTTTTCAGTGCTATATGGGGGAGTTTTAATCTCAAAATTCATAATGTCCTGCAGTACTTTCAGCATGTTGAAACACTGAAAGATCAGATTTGTCTAAGCTCTCTAGTCGGTAGTAGTTTTCCACATCTAATTTTATTTATTAAATATGGATATAATTTTTCATGTCATTATTGCAAAGAAAATGCAGATAATTCTGATATCCAGTTATATATGTTTAAAAGCATGACCATCTAGCCTGAATAGTGAACCTGGACACCTCAGTTATATTAAAAGTTTATGGTCCTTTTGTCTTTAAAGTCTTTATTTTTCTGAGACACTAAAATAAATTTGATTGCTTATCTATTAAAGGGAGAACTTATATTCATTTTTGTATAAGTAAGGATGTACTTTATAAGCCGTAAAAACCTCTCATATATACATGATAATTTAGACTGTAGATTGCTTTTATTTTATTTTGTCAGTGCTTTGAGTCTCTTAATCCATATTTGCCTACTGCATTTCAAAAGGGAATCAAATAGGTTTTGTGGTGCATTAATGTTTCATGTAATATTCCATAGAGAACATTAAATCAAAATAAAAGAAAAAGGTTGACCTCTAACACTTACACCCATTTCTTATGTCAAACTGGAAGATGTTGAAAGCCTTATATGGTCGTAACCCTTCTATCTAACTGTGACCCTCCTTAACATTAAGCAGGTGACTCGATTAAACATAAATCAGGCATAAAATGCCCTGCATGAGGCAGCACAGTGAATCAAGCAAATTATCAAATGGCAAAACTCGTTCTGTGCTCTGGGCAATGTAAGCTGCCAGCACTTATACATCAAAACTTCACTCAGTGTAAGATTGATTTTATTTTATTTTGTTTATTTTAATTCCCTACAGCAAGCTGTGTTAGTTGTGTAAAATGCTGTCTGCATCATTACGTTCCTAAGAAATGCTTTTCTTGTTTAGCAAAGACCAGTTGCAATCCTAAGCAATGTAATCTATCTAATACTAGATATGCTGCTCTCTGTAGTGGATTCTAGTGAGGTTGATATTTGGTGCAGTACTAGCAAAACTTAAGCTTCTGTGATTGTATAGATTTCTTTTTTCTGTTTTCTTTTGTGTTTGTATACATACACTATCAACTTTATCAAAAATATGAGCACCGAAGGGATAATGTTATAAAATTGAATCACCAGTAGCCATTGAAGATATTTCTTTTTTTTTTTTTCCAGTTTCAGTAAAGATGCTGGGATTAAAGCGTGTAAGTCCAATCTTAAGGCGAGAATGAATTTTTATGTAAGATGATACATGTCTTCCTTTCACAGTTGCTTTTTATGCTGCCTTAAAACATGTCAAAATAATCCCCAGCAGAGGAGCCTAAAAGGAATGTCAGCTCTGTGGTTATGTAAATCGAATTGAGTGCTTTACAGCAGGTTAAGATTTTTATAACTCAGGAGTTGTTAACAGCCAGCTGGTTTGTATCTGTTTTTTATGGTTATTCTTGTCATAGGCAGCCTCCACAATTTTTAATTATATTTTATGGTATGTGTTTTCCCTCCTCTTGAATCCCACAGCCACTCTTTGCTTCAAAAGATATTTTCCACTGGGAAGAGGAGAAGCATTGCTTTGGGACTCCATCATTAGAAATACTGTTGTATAATTACCTCCTGGTTACAACAGAGGAGTGTGACTCTCCATCACAGATCTTTAACTTGCTATGCCAGGATGGAAATCTGTAGTATTCTGCACACCCAGTTAGACTGTGATACCTGCAGCCCTTAGCTCAGACTGTTGTCTTCTGCTTTTAAGGAACTGATTTACAGTTTTTATTGCATTCACAATGCAAATTCCTCTTTACTTCACACTTCAGGTTTGAATGCATGCTTTGTGCTTTGCAGAGTTATCGTATTCCGTGTTCTGGATCACCACTCATTTTCGTAACATACATTCTGAAAAACGCCTTAGTCTTAATTTTTGTTTAGTGACCGTAATAGTGATATTGGACAAACATAATCTTTTCAATGTTTTTATAGCAGGGTAATTTCAAGAGAACAGTCTGATTCCCAGCTGGAGTAGAAATAATTTAACATATATTGAGCACTTTGTTGGAAAACAAAACATCATTCCTGACAGCCTGAAAAGCCAATGCCTTGTTTTTTGTTAGACTTCAAGTTATGAAATATGTAGTTCTGTGTAACTGTGAAGACATCACCAGAAACTACACTCTTGAATGTTTTACAGCATTTTGTGAGTGTCTTCCCTCTGCCAAAGGAAACTGAGTGCTTGTTAATTGTCTTTAATGGTAGGTCCTCTATTGAAACACCTCCTCTCCTTGCAGAAGCAACGATGTAAGAGCGAGAGTCTTAAATAATTGATCACACAGAGAAAGCTGTTTGTTAGATGGTTAAAAGACTGTTAAGCTTGTCAGCCGTAGGATAACAAAAAGACTACTATGAGCCTGTTTTTTAGGTAATGTTGAGAAAATTAACACTTGTTTTTAGTGAAAGTCTAAAATAGTTACAGTCAATCTCACTTGGAAAGCCTATTTTGAAAGTGCAAAGCAAATAATATATGCTTTTTCGTTGTATTCCAAGAATTGATTTGTGTAATCCAGTTTCATTATTTTAACAGGCTGAAATCAATAGAAGTATTATCATCATACCTAATATATTCAGACATTATGGCTCTATAGATCTTCTTGTATTACACAATATTATATTTAAATTTGAATGTTAAGTGTTTATTCTGACCTACTTATGGTCTAATGCCCAATGTCAGCAGCTTCTGAACTTCAAATATCTATCTCTACTGTGTTGGCTTCATATTAATTTCTGAAGCTACACAGGGGCATACCATGTAACTAAACATAGAGATGTAGGATAAATATTTATTATCAGAATTAGCCTATCTGGTAGGCTAATTTTTTAAAAAAATATAATCCAGTAGGAAATTAAAAAAAACCCTTTTAAACAGCTTTAAAATAACAAGTTTGCTGACAATGAAGTTTGAATATTAGTAAAAATATACTAATATTTGCAAAATATATTTCTCATATTTCTTTCAATTTCTTTTCCCCATATTAATCCATTTAATAGTTAAGAATGAAGGTGAAAATAATAATGACAAAAAAAATTAAGAAGATNAAATAAGAAAAATAATAATAATAAACAACAGAAAACCAAAAATCCCAGGAAATTTCACAGACTTTATATTTAGCAGATTAAGTGCATACAAAATGTTTCATGTTTTAGGAATTAGAGGACTGCAGCCACAGTTCATGGCTTCACCTCACCACTTACCCCAGGCAAAATTGCCGGTATTTGCCAACCGTGACCCGCGAAAGTAATTGTCATTTCTTTCTTCTCTAAGGCTGTTGAGGATAGTGTGTGCTGTTTAATGGTATTTATTTGTTCAGGGTTCCAAAATATATCTACAGATGATACCCTGGAAACTAGAACTAATATATTGAATTTTAATTGCTTCTTTTAGCCATACCATAACAATTTGAAATAGAAATAGTTTTATGTTGAATAAACTCTGCTTTAAAGCAGTACTTGAATCTACCCTAAAGTCTGTGTTTGGCTACCAATGAAATTTTGAGACAATGAGAAGATACCTGCATGTTTCAATTATGCAGTAGTATATGTCAAAGAAGATACTCTTTGGGTGGTGTGCAGTATGTGACCTTGGAAAAATTCATCTGAACAAATAGAACAACACAGTTTTGACATAGACTTAATTGCAAAGTTTTCATAGTTGTCAGATATTATACATGAAGGTATTTTAGAGGAGCAAAGTCTATGCCAGGTTTCACTGATCCAGTGTAGCTTGGAAAAATGCATCAACAGCTGAAGAGGCTGTTGACCACATCAGGCTTTAATTCATGAATTTCTGCTAGATGGACCTTTGCATGAGAATTTCCCCCAATGTTATTACTTCTCTGTTGAAAACAACCACTGATTTTCTCCTTCCAAAAGTGTGTACTTTTGGATTAGAAACAAAGTTGAGAATATGCTTTTATGAAGCTCTCAACTCAAAATTAATGTAGTGATAAAGAATTAAGCATTATTCCACTGTATCCTTTAACAGGTAACCTGAAGTAATAGTTCTTAAATATACACCTGTTTTTTCTTGTCTGTAAAGGATGGAAAGATTATTAGATAATCATATTGTTCCTTTTTCTTTTCAGGCCATTTAAAAAATATATCTGACAGCTTTATGGCTCAATTAGATTAGAAGTGTATTTTTTAATCCTTAATATCCTGTTTTTCAGAATACGACTTCCTTTACAGTCAACAAAAAAATAACTAGTCACATTTTACAAACAAAAGGTAAAATCATTATCTTCCTTCTCGTGATTGTCAGTGATTCAGGAAGAGCACACTTAACACTTAACTAGCTCAGGTAGCAACAGAAGGATGGAGATTTTTTTAAACTTAATTTTAATAAAGCCTTAAGTAGCTTTCATGGAATTAAGAATTTTTGACAAATAATCAGAAATTGAAAAGTGTTTTGATTTTTTTTTTCAATTGCTAAACTATTAATCTTATGCCCTCCCTACTTCAGAGTTTGAATTGACCATATGCTAACTTGAAGTTCAAGTTGGTAAAAAAACCTTGTATCTGTTACTTTGATAATTTTAAGAAAAACACCACAGCTAAACTAATAAAAAATTTTATTTCTTATTCTTTCTTAGTGTCTCCCAGGCTCAAAAGTTTGTGACCTTTTAAGGTGCACGGTAAAATTGAAAGCAATGTTTCTTCGTAGCTCCTTTGTGGATCTTTATCCATGTACACTTTGCGCTGAAATGCCGCTCTCACTTCTTAGGCAAATCTATGTTGCATTTATGGAATTTGTTTGACTATGTAGATTTAGAACAAGGGCTGAAAACAATATTAATGCATGCTTGGCACTTTCTTTATTTTTAAAGCTTTGTACAACTCTTAACTGATGTGTATTGATAATCCTTCTGTAGAGTAAGGAAGTGTTATCTCCATCTAATAGGTAAAGGGGAATAAAATTAAAATGTAGATGACATCTGATACTTTCTGGTAATCTCAGAATTAAAACTCAAGGGTCTCTAATTTCTTATTCTGATGGTATTTTTAACTAAAAGGGTGAACAAAGTAATTCAGATATTATTCAGATACTTTCTTTCAGAGTCTCTTCAGATTCTTCTTGCTGCCAGCTAAGGATTTCTGTAGAAGGTATGCTTGGCACATGCGGTTAAGCATAGGTCTTGTAGGTGTGGGGTTATGATCTTTTTGGACCTAATTTGCTACTAACTGAAGATAAATTATAAGAAAATGACAAACAGGAGACTCAGCCCATCATCAGTCCAACCAAGCAACTGACCTAGGGGCATTTCTAAAGCTGCCAAAATAACTGTTCATATAATCTGTCAAAAAGCACAATCCTACTGTTGGATAAAATACCTTCCATAATTTGCATCTGGGCATTTTATATGAACACATAGGATGGGAAAAAGAAAGTTAATACAAGGTGGAGTGCACTGTGTTAATGGCATTCTGCAGATATAATTGCTTCTGTAAATACTTGTGTGAAACACTGTTAAGTGGAGGACTGATTTGTGGAGACACAGCACAAAGGTAGGAACTTTGAAATGGACTAAAGTTTATTTTTTGTTTATATGGTAGCTTGAAGTAAAAATGTTCATTAAAAGATCTCTTTTATAAAAAACTCTTTAAGATTAAGGCGAGCTGATGCTTTGATTAGATGCAGAAAATATTTGATCCTCTTGATAAAATTGATATTTCATAGAATCACAAAATGGTTTGTGTTGAAGCAAACCTTAGAGATCATCTAGTTCCAACCCCTCTGCCATGGGCAGGGACACCTCCCACTTGACCAGGTTGTTCAGAGCCTCATGCATCCTGGCCTTGAGCACTTCCAGGGATGGGACATCCAGAGCTTCTCTGGGCAATCTGTTCCATCACCCTCACATTTTAAAATTTCTTCCTAATACCTAATTTAAACCTCTTTGGCTTAATGCCATTAACCCCTGTCCTATCACTACATGCCCTTGTAAAAAGTCCCTCTCCAGCTTTCTTGTAGCCCCTTTAGTTACTGGAAGGTGCTGTAAGGTCTCCCTGAAGCCTTCTTCAGGCTGAACAACTCCAACTCTTAGCCTGTCTTCATAGAAGAGGTGCTCCAGCCCTCTGATTGACTTCATGACCCCTCTCTAGACTCAGTCCAGCAGGTCCATGTCCTTCTTATGTTGTGGGCCCCAGCTGAACACAGTGCTCCAGCTGCGGTCCCACGAGAACGCCCCCAGTAGGAGGGGGGAATCTCTTCCCTCAACCTGCTGGCCATGCTTCATTTGATGCAGCCCAGGATACAATTGGATTTCTGGCAATCTGTTAGTTTGGTGAGGAATGTCAACTGTTCATTTAGGAGGTTGGAAATATGAATCCATCCAAAATTCCTGTGTATCATCAACATTGTAGGAGGCAATCTTTTTTCCATGCACTGAAGCCGTTTTGTAACTAATTTTATATTTCATGCTCTTTGATATGAGGAATATCAATCACTTATGCTTGAATAGTAGCACTTTCCAGTGAAAGTAGAACATTTACTAATATTCACTGAAGTTTTCCCGCAGTGTAAGCTTTCTTAGAAAAAAACATGAGAATGGAAAAAGCTACTTGTAAATACTTTTATTCAAAACATGGTCAATTGAGACAACACTATACTGCCTCTTTTGAAATGTGTTAGCTGTAGTTGAGAAGGGCAGGGTGTCAACAGCAAAGAAAGAAAAATGTAAATACAACTGCATTTACACACAGAGATTTGATCATGGTACTACCTGGTGCATATATGAATGTCTCTATGGACGATATGCCATCCTTATTAAATATTGTTGCTGGAAGGACAGAATCGTGTCGATTCATCTGCCTTTATTACATGAAACCTCACTGTATACATATATATATATACACACACACACACATACAAGTACGGTTAGTATACAACTTAGATGAAATACAATCCTCCTGTGGCCTGTTATCGCCATAGAAAGTCTGTTTCAATAGATGGAGGAATTACTCTTTTTCAAGCCTGGCAAAGAAATATAGCATGTGACTAATACAACCAATTAGACAACAGAGCTAACAAAGAGAATTCTAGAAATGTCTCATAAACTTCTTAAGGAACTGGCAGAAAAAACATTCCTTAATGTTATGGGCTGTTAGTACATCACAGAATTAGATCTAACAATAGGTCTGCATCCTTTCAAAAGCAATTCCTGTGTTTTAACATGTCTTAAGTAGTGATTAAGAATTCAACTTTAAAGAAACTCAGCAATTTAATATAAGAAATTGCATCAAATCCAGTCATTTTCATTCCTGTAAATTTTATGCATACCATGGACATGTTTTCAGAGCTAATTTCTTCTTCACTCTGGGAAATGCCCACCACTTTTTTGGGCTATACAGAGACAAATATTGATTATAATCAATGTTTTATACTTGCAATCTTACTAGTTACCTGTATGCCTTCCAAAGTGACTGCAAGTCAACATTACTGTCAAATTACTAAAATGATGTTCTGATTTCTAAGATAAAGTAGCAATAGTGATCCTGTTACATTTTTTTTTTCAAATTATTCATACTATAAATTTTAGTCTAGAAGTCATTATGTTGAAGACCAGTAATATCTAGAAAATACAAAAGAAATTCATGTATACTATATGGCTATGTATTTTTTTTGTTGAAAAATAAATTCATTTGGAATGTTTCATTGTTACATATTGAGGTTGCATCTTGTAGTTGATTAAAGTTAGATTACTTGCAGTTGGGATAAAAATAGTGAGTTATTATCCAGATACTAATTAAATTTTTGCCACTGATTTCTATTACTCACTCAGTGCTAAATATGCAGTCCGTCTTGACAATCTGAATATCAGATAAGTAAAAAAAACTTAGAATTTAGCAATGATCAGAAAGAAGGTCATAACCCTGAGGGAGGAGAAATTAGAAAGCACACGTCCCATTTTGCTCTTGTGTGAGTGTTGAGAAGGTGGAAAAAAGTGATTTCCAGTAACAGATAGATTTGTGAAAATCCAAATCTGTTGATTAATGGATGAAGAAAAGATTAATAAAATTATCTGCTGTAAATTACAATCTAGTTCTCCCCACAAAATGTGGAATCTTTGAAATAACTGTTGTCATCATATTTTGTCTTTTTGTGGACACTACCAAGTTGAGAGGATCATGGTAACATAAAGCTTTTTCTTTCGCAAATTATTTCTAGCAATGAACATATAATGTCTCCTTTGCATAGCATATCTTGAAGAATTCTCAGATTTCTGCCAAAGAGAGTGTTTGGGCTCTCTTACGCTTGCTTGCTTGATGATGTTTAAATATTTATTCATAATGTGTTAGTGGTACCAATCAGTTGCTGGCTTCAAAGAATATACGTTTTGGAAGCAATGCATATGATCATGCATGTAAATCTGAATTTACAAATGTCTGCAGGTCTTCTTAATATAGAACTGCAATTATACCAATATGGTGGGAACTGTAGAAAAGTTACTGCGTGTTTGTTTTTGTATCACAATCAAGTGCAGTAATAATGTATCCGTTATTAATTCCACACTTTCCTTTTAACATCATTGATAGTCTTTAGATGTTTACTTTTTGTAAAATATTGCCTGTGTAGCAGGCAGTTCTGAGGTACAAGCCAAGAGTATTTTGTTGAATGAAGTTCAGTATTCACTGAACACTCTGGGTGTGAGAGAAGTCCCTTGATTTCGGGTGATAATTTGGCCTTAGAATAAAAATAATTATGAGTTATTAAGTTTGGAAAAGATCACCAAGATCATCAAGTCCAACTTTTAACAAACACCACCATGCCCACTAGACTGTATCAAAAGTGTCACATCTGCTCACTTTTTGAACACTTCCAGGGATGCTGACTCCACCATTTGACTGGAGAACCTGTCCCAATGCTTAACCACTCTTTCAGTGAATGTATTTGTCCTAATATCCATGCTTTGATGGAGTGCTGGGACGCAACTCAAGTGCACATTGTGCCCCTGTTGTGCCATAGTTTGTATTGGAAGAGATACTTTGTCTTCAAATATGAGATGCCACCCAAAAACATTCATCCAATGCCTTGGTCAGCACCCAGGGTGCTACCTGTGGGATTTAGTGTTCTGTTACCTTGTACAACAAGTAGAGCATAAAGGCAAGAGAGGACTGTCTGTGACAATTGGCTGCCTTTTCATCTGAAAAAAGGACTACACAGTGTTACCTGTGAGTCATTATCACAGCTACTTTGTACAGTATCACAGTTCTGCATCACAGTACAAACTCTGCTATCACTGTGCTGTAACAGTACATTTAGCCCCATGCCTTGCCTCTGGCACGGAGTAATGCATAATGGATCTGACAAAACTTAAAAAAGAAAAGAAAAAGAAAAAGAGAAAAAAAAAAGAGCCCCAAAGCCACAGTGCAGCTCTTGAAGTTACAACACTTCTAGTGAATAAAAGAGGGAAGAATGAGAGAGGACTCTCCTGACCCTTACAGGTGAATTCTTTACATTCAGAAATGTGAAAATTCTCTTAACTCAGCTTGCAGTGTTAAAACAAGGGTACATATGTCTTGAAATAACCAGTGGATTTCTGGGACTTTTCCCCACCGTTATATTGACTTCTGTCTTTCTAATGCTTGGCACAACTTGCTTTGCACGCTGCAAATAGAGAGAGATAATCGGAAAACAGTTTCAGCATTTGTTAATGTGTATTGTATTATAAAGGTTTTTTAGGGGCAGGAGGGTTCAAAACAATCTTTGCTTTAAAGCTAAATATGACAAAACAGGATCAAAATTGTTCTTTAAAGATATTTTAGGTTTCTCTTATATGTGTAATATATGTTAACTCAATTAAAGAATAATCCAGTGGAAACTTTATTTAAAGTATCTTGAAATAGTAGTTTGTATTTTAGACATTTACTGAAGGTCTACTGCTCTAATCAGAAGCTGTGATAATATTTCATCTTAGCAAAAGCCCTGAATTCCTTGCCTTCTCTTTTCATGACTAGGAATAATATTGTTTTCACTTCCTGAGGACGGCAGGAGCCTGAAATAAGTCTGTAGATGACTTCTTGTGCACCGGAAGTGAGAATTGAATCTTTCTTTCTTTGGGCAAAAATGCTGCTTTAGGACCAAAGCCATAAAGGGGGCAAAGGCTTTGATAACATGTCAACTAAATATTAGTGGACTGTTTCTTCAGTGTGTGGGCTTGGTGCAGAGAACAGGTCCCTCTGGGAGCACATCCATTCCACTGGAAGGCTGTCAAAGTTAAAATTGCACCGTTGTGGTCCACAGCTAAAATCTCATTTTATTCTGTACTTTTTCTGGTGCCACAAATACTTATACACATGGATAAGTTAAATTTCACTCACATGATTAGGCATGTGTTCTACAGTGGGTCTATGGGAAAGAATTTGGCAGTCCTGTTTGCAAGGCTGAGTTTGGAAGTTGTAGGGAAACACTTCCACTGTACCATCAGACTGCCTCAGCAGTGTTTAGATATTAGTTTAATCAAAGAACTGTGTGCCATTACCCCAGGATCTGTGTCAAGCTGTGGATTAGGTTTATAAAAAAAAACTACAAAAGCTCCTGCTGGTTGAAAGATTATGAGTATTTAGCTACATTACTGCTGTTACAGGCATGAACACGTCTTTTCGGTATTTTTGAATTATAGCACGGTTACAATTAGTTGTGTCCATGTAGTTATACATTAGACTAAAGTAAAAGGCTAAGATTTTTTTAAATACTACTGGTCTTATTGTTTTTGACTGTATAACATCAACTGTAATACACTTCTCTAAACTGGTCCCAAAGAGTATGTCAATAAAAGACATTGTAGTTAGTAAAATCTAAGAACATTAAATGAAGAAAATTCACAGAGCACCAATAACCACCAGTAACTGTCATTATGTTAAACCTTTTAATTTCTCCTAACAGCAAGAATAGTATTGTGAGAACATGAGATTATACACATGAAAAGAAGAAAAGAACTTCTTTTTGTAAAAAGTGCAGGGAAGTTGTTCCCGTAATAAGTCATTCTATTAAAGAAGAGCCATTATTGCACTCTAGCAATGCAAATGTAAAACAGAAAGTCTTTCAGGAACTAACCATCATTGTTAGCATAATATATTGTCAGTATATATATGTTTTGCCTTCCCACATTTTTTTTTTTTTTTTTTGGAACTGCATACTATTCAGTTAAAGAGATTGTGGATCAGGATTTGGCACTTAAGGAAAAGTATTTTTTTATATTGTTCAAAGCTGACCTCTGCTTTTAAAAGGCTTGATCTGCACTTTTTCATCTGTTTAGAAGCATACATTTTTGGTTAAGAAATTGAAGACAATCTCTTTGTCTTTTTCCTAAGCTGGGAAGGTTGAGATAAAAAAGAATGCCTGCTTTAAAAGTCACACATGGCTGTAATTTAAGATTTTTTTTACCTCATTGTCCATAACAGTTGAAAGAAACCTTCAATGAAAGTTTATTAACTAGGCCAATGCCTGAGGCAATAAAGGTTCATTTATTACCAGTTTCTTGGCTGTTTTTCTTCTTCTATTTTTCCGTTAAACTCATAGCGTAAGATAATACTTCACAAAATTAAACCTTTGACCTTCTGTGGAGTTAAGTCGCCTTTGATTAGATAAAGTAACAATTTATGGTCCAGCATGAGGTTGCACATGAAATGAATAATGCAACAGAGTGAATGAGAACTGAGAATCTATTGCTTTTGAAAAGATGACTGTTGTTTAAGAGAGAATGTTCTCTCTTAATTGTATTGTATTGTTGCTATGTGCATTTCAGTAGGATTTTAAATTGTTGCTGAAAACTGCAGTATAGCCAGGCAGTTATGCAACATGCATTGTTTAATTCTGTCACAATTCTACCAAGCCAATAATAAATTCACAGATTACAAAACCCCATGAAGCTGTAACAGTTAGTAATTTGTTGTGGTATTTGAAATGCACTTTGTGATTTCACTTTTTACTCTTCAGTATGAAGGAATTTTTCCACTAGAAAGAGTAACTTCATGGAATGTAAGTCAATCAGTTCCATAAGTGGCACATATTAGTGATAAAATAATTCCATTTACACATTTTTGGAGCATTGCTCGACCTGCTAGTAGATCTATTTAAAAAAATACAGTGTTAATAAAACAAAAGGATGCCGCCGCTTTTTACGTCAATGTTTTATTTCTGCAACTATGCTATTAATTGTGGAGGCATATTTTAACTAGAAAGATTTTTACATTTGA
Organism: Leptocoma aspasia; assembly: GCA_013399835.1. Taxonomy (NCBI): domain Eukaryota; kingdom Metazoa; phylum Chordata; class Aves; order Passeriformes; family Nectariniidae; genus Leptocoma; species Leptocoma aspasia. Next base: position 493,400 of record VXAX01005360.1, on the reverse strand, counting down.
GCATTGCTGTGGAAATTTAGCTCTTTTGCTTGTTTATCTTAAATGGTATACCCAGGCCTCAAAATCCATATTACAAGTTAGGAGTAGTTACAGGAAAAAGGTCTGATTAGACTGATGAACAACAGATGGTTTGAGCTTCACATACACTGGTTTTCTCCCAGTGCAAGACTGTCAGTTTCAGTTTAGTTGCACCAGTGGATGCTTTTTTCCTAAATATTCCATCTTTAACAATATTTAAAGTGCAGGGGTTTTTTTTATTAATATGATCCCCTTAATAATAGGGCTTTAAGAGATATTTGAAAATTATCTAGGTGAGCAGTTTATGCTGAGCCACTCTAGTTGATCAAGAAAATATATCTAGGGGGACCAGACAAGAATTTTTTTTATTATCCCAAAATAACATGTAATTAAATTTTTAGGGTATACCAAGCTTGTTGTATTGGATCAATCCAGACAGCTTAACAGAAATAAGGTTTCTGGATAACTGTGAGATTCTGGACATACATTATACATAAAGAATTCTGCTAGTCAAACTCAGTATATTTTAGTGGAACATTATGGTGAAGTTCTCCTTTCTGCAATCCAGTTTATGTAATCAGACCTCTGTCCTCCTGCAGATTGCTTTCCCCTTCTTGTTTTATGTATCACACTATATAAAACACCCATTAGATCTGAGACTAAGGTTAGGATCCTATTTCATTTGAAATAAATAGGCAGCAGCGTAATAAGCTACCAAAAACTTGTACCTGAACTGCTGAAACCCATGAAACCAGTGCAATAACCTGCAGTGATCGGGGTCAGGTCCTAGGAGGTAACCCTGCCTTTCTTTCTGAGGCAGATTTTTTTCAGATTTTAGTAGGAATTTTGCCAAAGTAAGAACCACAATATGAAATCTGGTATTAAATCAAGAAAGGACTTGAATTTTTTTCAAGTCAGTACCATTGAAATAAACTAAAAGAAAAAGGATTAAGCATTAATTTGAAATAATGAAAGGAGTTCTTTCAGAATTGAGATGAGATTTGGAACTCCTCCCATGCAGTGAGTAAAGCATTCTGCAGAATGAAGTTTCCATCAAATAATTGAAATTAAATGTAACACACTGCTGACAGTTGTATTTTGGTTTTCTGCCTGTTCTGTGATGGCAAAGGTAAAGTTTCTTGAAAATGTTGTAAAAGTCCTAAAGAAGGAGCTTGCGTAAATACATGTATGTTACTGAAATTTGTAAGTAGCCATAAATATATATATATACACACACATATATATATATAATAAAATATAAAGGAAGCTAATAGTTGCATTAAGGAAATTATCGAATGACTACTAGGAATTGTTATTATTCTTAGGCATAATTATGTGAAGGAAGTTAAAAGTGAATTAAGATCAGTTATTCAAATAATTCTTTCTGTAAATTGTCCCAGGATGAAATTTAGGCATGCAATTAAAAAATGTGTGTTTTAAGACATATTCAAGACTGAAAAAGTTACACCCACAGATCGTTTTCTATTTTGCTTCACAAATAGGGTGTGTTGTAAGCTCCTCACCCCATCAAAACTGAAAGTTTTAAGAGCTTTCTCTTAAGGCAGGCAGGCAATACTATTTGTTGGAAGGCAGAAACCCTGGATGTGATTTAGTGCCCACCAGTAATTCGTATACATTTCGAAAATCTGTCATGATATATGACAGCTCTCTCGGGGACTTTGCTTTTAAAACAGAATTGTTTTCTGAAGATGCTGGGTTTTTTTGTCATTGTTTTCTGTTTCGTTCACTCATTTTTCAGTGTTAGAGACCACACATACTGGGCATACTTCTGGTCTCATTCTCACCCACGAAATTCTGACTTCATTAGAGTTACACGGGTGTAAATTAGACTAGGACTTGGCAGGAGAAAGCTTATGATTATATTTGGCAGAGACAGCAGGCTGCAACTTTATTAACATAATTAACAGCTACAAACACACCCAACAGGCCAAAGTAATCTAGTGACAGAAGAGAGAAGGTCTTAGTAGGAGAGGATCCTTCACGCTCTCTTTTGCTGTTCTGCTTCTTGTTCCTGAGTTCCTACCAAGGCTTGGCGAGCTTTCAATTGAGCTGTAATTCAAGTTCATACGGCTCCTGCAAGACACCTTGAACAGACTTTTGCTGATGAGTCTATAGGAACTGTCAGCAATACGGAGATTACTTCAGAAGCGTGATGGTTGAATCGAACTTTACTTTCTGATGTTTTGCTTTTTGAATTAAATTGTTGGACAAGATTAATTGCACGCAGTAAGAGATTTAAATGAATGGCTTTATAAAGCATTAAAGTTCTAAGTATGTCACATGGGAAAAAAGCTGTAAGGTTTAAATGAATAAATGTATTTAATGCATAAAATGTCTAGGCTAATTTTTTAATTCCTTTACAAACATATTGAAAAACCATACTTTATTCATCCATCTTAGTTATACTGCTGTGGTTGTGGTAATTTAATATTCCTGCTCTTTGCTAATCTTCTGGTTCAACAGAAGTAAACAATAGGTTTCATAAATTAAAAATACGCTCCTCAGAACATGCTTCTAAAGATAAAAAACAAGGCTGTAAACATTTATGACTGAAACAAACTAGATTGTTCAAATACTGCCATGATGTATCATGTATATCAATATGGCACTGATATCAGTTAGAATGCAAACAAGGTTTTAAATGATGTGCCCCTTCATTTCAGCTGGAGAATCCGCTTTACACCATCTGCCTATCAGATGGTTAGGAACCAGGACTGCGTATTAATGCCACATGTTCGATTTTCATTCCTCTTGTAATGGTTAGATTCATATTGCTAATAGCTGTGCATGAGCACTGTCGATGAAATTTGTGTGACGATGGAGTGATGAGATATTTATAAAGCTGCCTGTCTCACTGCATAATCAGCAGGAAGAATGCCAGACATAAACAACTTATCAATTTCAGAATATTAATGACAACTACCATTCCCTTTAATCCACTGAATATTTTGGCCTGAATACTTTTTAACTGTTCAAACAAATATTTGTAAAAAAAAAAAAACAAACTATGTGGCTGTTCGGTGTGATCCTTATTTCTTTCATTTCAGTTGACTTTGTAGGTTACATTTGGTTATCTCATTTTTGAAGATAACATTTCTGTAGTGTAGAGAAATGCGCACCTTGGAAATTCCTTGGCTACTTATGTGAGAATAAATTGATATTAAATAATGTTTACATCAAAAGGCTTTTTCAAAGAATAAATTTTAAAAGAATCCCAAGTATTTCCCTGGGTATATACCCATAATGTGACTTTAAAACTTAGTATTTTAAAAATATAAATATAGATACACAGTGGTGTATTAACTTCTGCTTATATTACATTTGCCTGCCTATACTAGTGAGATAAGAAGGACAAGCTGGGCCGTGTGCTGAAGTTCTGGGGTGTACCACACCCCAGTACACCAGAGTGCACCAGTGATTATAAAGCAAGTGGCTCTGATAACCGGCTTTGGGCCTCCCTTGCCACTTGCTTTGCTTCATCATCACAGTCAGGTGATAGGAAAAAGTAGCAGTAAAGGAGAAACTGGGCTGTAGGCTGGAATTGCTGTGAGGACCAGCATTAAGCTAGAATTCTGAGCGTTGTTCCTTCCATTTCCCTCCTTACTTACACCAGTGCTTGTACAAGACATGCATTTCAGATTTTTCTGTTAATTTCTGTATAGCAAAGCAATAATTTCAGTCACTTCTGTGATTGTATAAGAGAAGGAATGAAATTATCAGTTTCATTTCTTCTGTTTAAAATGATCATTTTTTACCACAAGCATTATCTTGCAAAAATCTTACTACAGAACTAAGCAATTTGTGTTTTAGTTTCTCAGTCCCCATCCAAAGAGATGCACCAAAGCATACTCTTTTTTTGCAAATTTTGTAGCAAAAGAGAGTTTTTATTTCAGGAGTTCTGCATCCAGGTCATTATTCCAATGAAACAACATAATTGCAGGTGGTCTCACAAGTCCTATGTCCAACATCTCCTTAGTATGTAATTTACCCCAATACTTGGAAGCACTTTAAAACTGCTGGTCTAAAAGTGTAGTCACAACCAAAAATTTGGGGCCTGCTGTGTAGTCATTGAATATAATGTACCAGAATATTCCTCCAAATAATTGTTCTTTAAAAATGCTAGTTTTAGCATTTCAGGGATGTATACAAATATTAAAAAAGGAAATATAGGTTATTGTGTTGTTTAATGAGCACCGGATGCAAACCAAAGTTCAGAGGTGCACCATCCCTTTTTCTGTAGCCAAATTTAGGGACTGTAACCAAATTTGTATAATGTATGGCTTCATATCCTTCCTCTAAGGTAAAAATATAATTGGAAGCAATCCATGTTATTGTCAATACCTTTTTAAGATCAGAACATGCACAATTTGTGATTGTGGCAGAAGCTAAAATAAAAGTAAAACCTCATATTTATTTACCTTTTAATTTATTTTTGGCTTTTGGTACATCTTCTACCTGAAACAGCACTTTTGTAAAGAATATTGATCTGTAATTATCACTTGGTTAGTAATTCTCGTTAAACTTGGAGGTGTTAGAAGTCAGCCTGTGAGGAGCGTGGGGAGGCAGGAACTGTTTGCTAATCTTTATGTGGTCATGCAAAACAATAAGGGAAAACAACCTTCAATCAAGCAACAAAGTATTCAAAGGCACCTCTTATGCCACCTCATAGATTTCCTGATGTCTGCTCGCCTTCAGCTTTTTCCCTGCTGGAATTTGCCTTCTGTCCCTCCCCATCACTCGCCAAAAACATGGCAAAAGTGAACTTGTTTTCCATGTAAGGAGTCAAAGGAGACAACAAGACACCCTGGGAAGCAATGGTGCTAGCAATATTTACCTCAGCAGCCTGGGATTATTTGCTTATTTGGTCTTTCCTGCTAAATTGCACTCTTCCTATGCTAGGCAGCAGCCTTAGAATAGCAAATTGTGGAGTTAGTTCCTCTTGAGATCCATAGGACACTTCACACCTCTCAGAGTAGCTGAAAATCAGATGAGCAGGCACCTTTAAACTAATTACATGAGGTTTTTCAAGCCTTCTCCACATTTAGGGCAAGAATCTTGATTCAAAAGGACTGAGGGTCTGTTCTATTCTTGTGGCATCACAGGCTGAGGGCTGAGAGTGCGTCAGTGCATTAAACTTACCTGCTTTATTGCCTTTTCTTTTATTTCTTAGATTTAGCTCTCTATCATTTCCATCTCTGCCCCCTGCATCAGTTGTGGGGGAGGCAGCTCTTGTGGCATTTTGACACTGGCTTCTCTCTCTGCCACCCAGGCTGGGGCAGAGGGACCTGGGTGGGCAATAGCAGGGCTTGGGGACCACAGGAGAATTATCCTACCTCAAGGAAGAGGGCAAAATCTGGTGCTTGTGATTTTGATTAAAGGCTGCATCTAATTTTGAGTTTCGAAGGACTGGAGACCAGTTCTGGACCAGAACTGGACCGGTTCTCCAATTGCTCTGGACAAAGAGAAATTTTCCTGGGTTTGTAGAACATTCTTGTAAATGGCTGCATGGCAGAAACTTGGTTTGGTAGGAAGAGCACTTGAGTTGCCCATAGGTGGCTTTGGGGTTGGTATTAAATGGGTTAATAATTCCTCTTCTCATTGATAAATACTTTAATGCCTTCAAGTCTGGCGAGAACAAAATAATGTTCTGCATTATTTTTTTCTGTAAATAATTTCCTAGAACAACCACATCTCCTTGCTGTTACATATGAAATGAGAAATGTCTGAGTTCTATAATCTGTTAGTAATAAACAGGAATTATAACCTGTTCTTTCTGTTTTCTTTAGCATGTCTAACATTAGAGATCTAATAGGAATTTTTTTCCTAAGTATGGCTCTGTACATATTCACCTATTCAGAGTCAGACACTCAGGACACCATTTTGAAGCTAAATTAGATTTTTCACTGCATGTATTTGTAGCTGCACCTAATTGTGATTCTATTGTGAATGCACTTACTAGATACCAAGTTAAAGTTCAGATGAATGTATAAGAGTAATTACCTAAATATGATGTGAAACATTTTACTTGAAAAAGTTGATAGTTTTCAAAACAAACAAGAGTCATAATACTCTGCAGTGCTCTCTGTTCTTATGTAACAAGCATGAAGGAATAACAACAGTCCCAACAATAATGGAGACTCATAGAATAATGAATATTAAATTTTTTTCATACTTTTTTGCAGGTCTGACAGCAGCAGCTGCAGCAGCAGCAGCTGCCACCAATGCTGCCATAGCAGAAGCAATGAAAGTGAAAAAAATCAAATTGGAAGCTATGTCCAACTATCATGCAAATAATAACCAGCATGGAGCAGACTCTGAAAATGGAGATCTGAATTCAAGTGTTGGTAAGTTTCAGACATGGCATTATTATTTGTCCATAATACTAAGATATTTTATTAAAATGGTGATATTTCTGAACTTCCTTCTGAAGTCCTTGATTTGGTGTAAAAAGTTGCATATTTGTTTTCCTTTTCTTAGTGCTTTTAGTTTTATTTTGTACCTGACCTTTATACCAGCGTTCAGTGTTGTTGTTACTATTACAAAAACATTCTTTTCTTCGCAGGCTACTTTTGCAGACTCCAGTTAATATTTTCCATGAAAGAAAGTGGTTTGATTGCTTAGAGTTCATTTTTCAAAGTACAGGTGGAGTGACAGATGATGGTGTCAAAGTGAAATTTAACAATGTCTCCTGCTCAGTGTGCTGGGTATTGACTTTAGGTAATTCAGAACACAGGCTTGAAAGCAAAATATTTCATACTTTCATGTGCCCTGTGACAAAAGGAAAACATACATACACAATAAATTCTGCCATGCTCTGCAGTTCCTATCATATTTTATTTTAATAAACACCTTCTTAAAATGTAGTTAACATTTTTTTCCATTTCTTAAGCAGCCATCAGCAACTCTTGTTCTTTTTCAAAAAAGAATTGTTTCAGCATACTTTATTCATTTGTTTGGACAATTTGTTTTGCTAAAGCATACTTCAAAGCTAGGATAACTTTTTGTTGTTGTTGATTAAATCTTTAATCATCTGTGTGTGTCTGCTGTAAAATGTTTTGTTATGCCATTTCATTGTATTGGATCCTTTTATCATGTTGAGACAGTATTAACTCAGCAACAGGAATTCAATGACAAGAGGTACGTTCAGAAGACTGCAGGGAAGATTGGTGTATACTGGAATAAAATGGCCTCAGACAGGCTTTTTTGTTTTTATTTTGGCCCTTTGTCTATATTTTTTTTTTAGTTTTTCATCTTCTAAATATATTTGGAATGAATCTTAGAGGGTACGTACTAGCCTTAAAATAAATAAATACATGTTTGTGAACAGTGTTTCTGTACAGTTCAGTAGGCATTGGTAGGGTATTATTTAGAAATAATATGAATTGCAGTTCAAAGAACAGGTTCACTTGGGTACATACTACTGTAAATAGCAACAATATGTATGCATTACTGCATAAGGAGATTATATGATTGATTTTGTTTCTTTTTAAATAAAGGCTTTAAAAATACCTCTATGATGGTGAAGAAAATAGTCTTAAATTAGTCAGATACCAACATATGCAGTTACTCTAATACAAGTGTAAAGATTGTTCTCTTGAAGAGAAAACAAGAGAGGGTAGAGAGCAGGTGTCTTTGAAATCTGGGAGGAGGAGATAGGTACAAATGAAGTGGAAGGACCAGGTGGCCTCTGGCACACTGGGAGAAAAGTGAAGCAATGAGAAAGGGTGAAAAGTGTAAATACAAACAGCAGATAAAGAGTGTGTACTAGAACTAGAAGCTAATTTAGATTTTCAGGCTTAGATGAATCCATTATGTGAAATAAAAAGTTCAAATACTGGTTTGTGGAGCTGCTATTCTGCTTGGCAGTTCTGGTTATAAACCACATGTGTATCCATGGGGATGGAAAAGTTAACAGGTAATCAACATCTAAACCACGCAGAGTATTTGTAGAAGAGTGGATAGAAGGAATATATTAACTTCCTCTGAATAAAAAAGAAAAATATCTATTTTGAAATCCTTGTTTTAGGCATAATTTAGATAACTAATATGCTCTTAGACAGCCTAATCATTTTCCCTATTTAAGAAAATACATTCTAGCTATTTCAGTAGGGCAAACTTAGCGAAGCAAGATTATTTATTGTCATTGTCAAAATTTTCTCTCAGCCCCTTAACTTACTTGTTAGCTTCAGTTAATTTCCCAATTTAACTGAATGAAGAATTGAGTTAATTTTGTTCAGAAAAAAATGGCTCTTCTGAGTAGAGTGAATAGCTTTCCAGTTGTCTCCATTCCATGAGGAATGGTTCTGAAAATACAATTTTCTTGTCTGTGCATCTTGTCTTGAGCTGCACCCTTCACACAGAGGATTTCTCGAGAACAATTTGCTTTTATTTTTTTTTATAGTGAACCCTCTCTAGTGTCCAGTGTTGGTCATGCATATGGAATCAGAGAAGTGACTCCTACTGCTAATAATGCCAGGGTATTATTAGGTTCATGAAGAGTTAAGTTCTTTGTTTATTAGTTGCATTTTTGAAAATTAGCACACTGTATTATCTTGACAAGAACTCATATTTCAAAGGTGTTGCTTGTAGTAGGTGTGTACTCCTTCTTCTCCTGAATTTTTTCAGGAGTGTGTTTATTTATGTATTTTCAAATAAATATTATCAAGTCCATATACCATTAATGTTTTAAATTATAGCTTGCTAGGGAAGAATATGAAACATTACATTACTGAATGTTGACAGGAGGAAAGAATAAAATGAAAGAAAACAACCTGATTTTAGTTTACATTTTAAATTAGCTCATGTGCCTGACCAAACTGAAAAGGAACAAATGATCCAGCCAGGCTAAAAGCTTAACTGATTCATCTTAGCCCATGTGTAGCAGGCATTATGGTGTGCGTGGATCGATCACCCCGTGCTTCAATGCCTACATAAAGGCAGATAAATAAAATAAGGGCCCTTATTTTATTTATCTGATCTTTCTGACTTGTCAGGTTTACTTCAGAATTGTCTTGCTTTTTGGTTTTAATCAAATGCTTAATATGAATTACAGAAGTAATTCTTGTAGTTGAACATTGTATAATTATACAGAGCACTATGCAAATTTAATAACTTGGTCCTTTGAAGCAATGGCCAAAAGGTTAGTGAGTGAAGGGAGTTAAAGGAAGCCAACAATACTAATAAGTAATTATTTTATACCTCTCAGTTTTGCTGGTAACCTTGAGCTTGCATCCTCCCACCAGAATTATCATTTTAGAAGGGAAAAAAAAAAAAAAAAGAAATTACAGAGGAATCAGAGTGAGGTATTAGCACACTGAGTAAAATATATGGCTGCAACGCCTTTCTCTCCCATCCAGAATCAATTGGATTCTTTTAGTTTAATATTTACTTGCTAAGATGAGATTCTAGTCTGCATGGTGATAAACAGTCTGCTACTGGCATCTGAAGGTGACCTGTCAGTTCATATGGACAAATCTCCTGCTTACTGAAATGTACAAAATAAATCATTAAAGCAGGCAGGTGCTCATTCCCAGATTTAAATCACCATAGATTTATGATTTGAATTAATGCTTCATTTGGTCATAGAAATAGATGCTGAGACAAATGATATGCAGTGGTTGGGGCTTCCATACTGTAGCCATCCTAATATTGATTACTGAGATGTCTTTGCAATCTCTTGTTTATATCAAGTACTGTCTTGTGACAGCTTGGCTGATATGAGCTACATTGCAGATAAGAAGGAAAAATGTCCCAGGTTCTTTTTAGTGGCAATTCTACATACAACATGCAGAGTAGATAAATTATTGGGGTTTTGTTTAAAAAATGAATTCTGAGGGCAGCAAAGGAAAAAGAAAGATTATGCTCTGTGTTGGGGATTTGTTTTTTTGTTGGATTTGGTGGTTTGTTTTGGTTTGGTTTTTTTTTGTTTGTTTGTTTGGTTTGGTTTTTTTAATTAATTGCAGAATGAAAAGAAAGAGAGTGGCAAGGTTAAATTTTAAATTTTACTGATGAGGTTCTACTCTGTCATATTAACATCTTAGTGTGATATTAGGATCAGTTGTATGTTCACCATCTGATGCTCTGAAGCAATGGATAGGTAAAGCAGCTCAATCGTTTCCTTGCTGCTTAAGTGCTTACTGCCCTGCTGTCCTACTTCATTAACCTGCAGCAGCAAAAGATAAAAGCCTTTGAAAATAAATACCTTTTAAAAGCTATTTTTGTGAGCTAGAGTTTGCTATCTATAACTTGGTAGGAAGTGAAGAACAGTCCGTATACTTTTGCTTCCCGAACATTTCATATAATGAAAACACTATGCATACACTTTAGGGAATACTCAAAGGATTTGTTAAGACCTTTGCCACTTGCTAAAATATGACTCATAAAACTTGTAAACAACTATCAACAATAGTAAATTACTTGCTTAGTAGGAAATGAGTTCATATCTATTCAAAATGTGATCTCAAAACAGATGTCCCAAGAAAATGTCATTGTTTAAACTACATTCATACAAAAAAAAATGCTATTATTTCTTTAAGGAAGTGAAGCAATCATGAAGACTTTGGTGTTCTTAATTTCTAAACATGGTTAGGAAATACAAGGCAACATTTTACACTTGGCTAGCATGTTAATCCATAAACAACCACAAAATGTGTTGAAAATTAAGAGATTTTCTTGGCATGTTAGGTTTCCTTTTCATCTGCATTACCTTGCAATATTTAAAATTATGAGACAAATACAAAGCTTCCTGTGATGTTCAAAAGTAATGCTTGCTTGTGTAATATTCTTTTTTTTTTTCATCCAGAATCAGAGATAAAATGATTTAGGTGAAATTATTTTTCTCCGGTGACCTTGCCCAATAATAGAACAAATGCAGTAATTTCCTTTTTCTAAACACACGTGTCTATTTTAAGGGAAAGAAATACTTTTATGGTTTCAGGAAAAAGTCTTGGAGACCTTGAAAAAGCAAATAAAAGGAAACAGAGAATGCAGGCCACTGAGCACAGCTCTGCAGTTGCACATCTGATTCTCTGCCTTGGCAATGTTAATGAACCTCAAATCCTCCCTATAATTAGATGAGGGAATTGCTTATATTTTCAAACAGATGATGCTGCTGTAATGAAACGATTGGAAACGATTGACAGGGAACTTAAAAGTGTCTACAGTAGTCATTTAGTTTCCGGGTTTTGGGTTTGGGTTTTTTTTCCCTTTTTTTTTTTTTTTTTTTTTTTTTTTTTATGTAAAAGAAGATTGGCTGTAGATACAGGTCCTGGGAGAGGTAGTAATTTACACAGAATGCTATGACAGGTGTCTTTGTATAGCATGGAAATAAAATGGAAGACAGAGGAATGATGGGCAGGCATGGCAATTTTTTGGGAGGGGGTGTCCTGTGCTTATTCTGCTTGGGTTCTTTAAAAGGGGCCGAGACTCAAGAGATGGATCCGGATTGAGTGCACAGCTGTAACTGCTGATGAGCTAATTGCTCCTTATCTCTCAGCCCCATTCATCTTCATTTTTTACCAATTACTGAGAATTATCTGTGTTCTCAGTTGGATATGAGAGTTAATCCTTTTTGGTTAAGCTGGCAGTACTGTGAGCAGATTCCAAATCATAGGGTGAAAAAGCCAGAGCAAGCTTGTTCTCAAACTCTCTCCAGTTCAATGACAGTATCACTAGTTCATAAGAATTTTTCTATTGTTTAACAGATTAAACACTGTTTTGTTTTTTTTTTTACTTCTATACTATTATTAATACGTATTTTTCTCTTAGCATTAACTGAATGTGTATATTCCTAGGTGGATGTGTTCCCTTTCTAAAAGTATTGCAAAAATGAAAATAAGATAAACATTAACTACAGACCAGAAGAATTCTTTGCGGAATGTCAGTGTTTATTGTATGATACATAGCACTTCTTTTAATGACAAGACTGTGCATGCAACTTTGACACAGTGGGACATAAAACAAATGCTTGTCAGTGACAGATACCTACTTTTGTAAATTTGTTTGAGATATCTGGGTGAAAAGTGCTGTCTAGGTGCTTGCAAAAGCGTAATCATACAGCCTTAAGGACAAATGTGCTATGTGGAGCACATCGTATTTCAAGCTAAAGGAATGCTTTCATAAAACTGTGCTTTGGGAACACACAGAACACCAGAAACAGATAATTTAGTTATAATCAGGTCACTAAGCTTTTTTCTAGAATTTTGCTTGTCATGGGAAAAAAAATCTTGCATCTTATAGCTAAAATGTAATG
>VXAX01005360.1:413611-476111 GCA_013399835.1 Leptocoma aspasia | reverse complement strand
GGTAGGACTGCAACTCCTATGCACAGAAAGAAAATTTGTCTTTTATATTTAATTTTGCTTCACTTTAGAGTGAAGCACACCTTTTACAAGACAAGAGAGGCCTTCTCCAGAATTGCTTAGATGTCAGTAGTTTGGCATGTTGAGCCATGTTCTCATGTATAATTTTAAACAAACAAAAAAAGTTTCTCTGCAATTTTCCCTCTCCAAAGCCTTCCTAACAGTTAGAGCACCCATGTTTCTTATTAACACCATTCTCACATCTCATCTCAGATTTCATAGTACTGCCTCATGTCAGTAATCAGAAGAGAGTAAATTTCCAAGGTTGAGATATAAATGGATGAACTTTATTGTTAGACAGTTATGGAGGCATTTAAAAAAACCCTAACAGACACAAAACTTTCAGGTTGCAGTCTTGGATCAAGGGGACAAATGTTTAATATGCTTAATATCCTCAATATTCTGTAACTTATTTTTGGCTCAATACATAAACAGATCTGATTAAGTTATCTTGACAGAAATATTTTTATGATAGCAAACAAACTTAGCAGTAAGCATTTGACAGCATTATTTATTAATATGATGAATGAATTGTGAGATGTGTGATTGTGTGATGATGCATTCATTTAGTTGTTCCTTTTTTTCTTTTACTAATCTCTGTCATGTTGGATTTATAAATGGAACTGAGTGACCTTTGAAACTGTGATGGAAATGAAGAGATAAACACAACTTGAAAGGACAAACCAATTAATATAAATGTGTTACACATAAAGAACTGATTTCAATCAATTGCTATCTGTGTAAACCTTTGGGCACTTAGCTGAATGAAATAGAGCAAACAGATTACGTGACATAGGGACAAAACATCTCTTTAACTCTTTTATTATGTGGTTGAGATATCATCCAAAATGTACAACAGGAAGAAGAAGGTGTATGCTACATTGTGGTACAAAGTCCATTGAGAACTTAGAGTCCTTAAAGATAAACTTTTTCTGATAATCAGAAAGCCCTGCTGCCAGTATTCTGCATTTTGATTAATATTTAAAGGGGCCTCTATTTAATTTGTTTGCTATTTCCAGTACTTTCAATTGAACTTCCAAAACACTTATGCAGTGTGCATTTAAAATGTCCTAATTCAGGAATTTCTAAATAGCATATGCCTTTCTTTTACAGTTGCCTGGTAATGACGAAAACATTTATCACCCTGAAATCAATACAAATGTCCTGGGCATCCTTGTTTAAGAAAATCACAGCATCTCTCTCAACCTTTTTTTTTTTTTTCTTTTCCTAAAGAATGGAATCTTTTGTTACATGCATTTTAAACTACCTGCACGTATTGTTCCCTTTATAGGCTTAATTAGAGGATGTGATGAACTTAATGTAAAGGTTTCAAAATACTGTCATTGATGCACAACAAGGAAAAGAAAAAGATTAAAAGAAAAAAAGCAATACAAGCTTGACATTTTAAAACACTTGCATTTGAAAGACTTTTCACTACTAATTGATTTTTAAAAGAGTTTTATGGAAAAGTGAACTCAGAAATGTTTGGAAGTGCCTTGGCAGTGTGCCAGAACATTTAGTACAAAGCATAACTAGACAGTTTCTGAGGCCTTACTACAACTGAAAAGATATGTTCTTTGCCTTTCTTAATCTAATTTGGAATCCCAGCTGTACACTTACAGATTATGCTGGTTATTTTCAGTATCTTGTGGACATCTTTAAATGATCAGTTGGCACAAGACAACAATTCCCCTGCTGTCACAAACAGGGTTAGGCAACACAAGGATTTCAGTAGTGAAATTTTCATTAAATTTCCTAAAACAAGCTATAATAAGGAATTGGTGTTCATTTCCTTATTTTAGGCAGCATTTTGATTGTATTTGTCTGCTAATGCTGTTTTCTAGCATGGATTGATTGGGCCAAAGTCTGTCATTTCTATTTGTCTTTAGGGACTTTACAGTTCTGAATGGAGTGAGAAGGAGGGCAGACAATGTCTTATATTTCATAATAATTTTCTTTAAAATTTTTCAGCTCCAGTGATATGACACTGTCTATTTTATAACACTTTAGAGTTCTTTGTTAGTTGACTGAAGTTGAAATGAAAATCCTCCTTTTTTTTTTTTTTTTTTTTTGTGGAGTGTGCACTTTGAAAACCTACATAGACAGCTGAAATATTAATGGAAATTACATCCATTCTGTTTTGGAAAAGGAGTAGACCAAATGATAACGAGTAACATTGACCAAAAGCAATTACTTTAAAAGGATACTGCTAAGTATCTGAGAAAAATGATTCCTTTGACTAGTTGTTTGTCAGGCCCTGTGTGGTTTTTATTGATTGCTCTTGAATATATAGCCCCCATGATTGAAAACGCTGCTGGTAATGTCCTTCTTTTTATCGTGCTGAGAGTATCTTACTGAGAATAATAAGAAAGAAATTTATACAGGAAACAAATACACATTGGAGCTTTAAATTAGCCAAAAGTGGTCTATAGATTACCTGGGATGTTCATTTTCTAGCATGTCTCCTTTTCTAGAGCTAGTATTTAGAATTAGATGACAAAAGAATCAGGTCTTAAAAGTTGCATATTAAGTATTTGTTTATTATGTGCTTTGTTTCCCCCCTTCTCTGTATCTGATGACCTCTGTGGAACACTGTAATTCATCTTCTGCTATGAAATATACTAAGTTTGAAATGAATCATAGATAGGAATTGAGCAGGTACTATTTCTTACATATGAATATTTTATCTTGCAGCTAACTTTTTTTTACTCCACAGTAGAAGATTTTGTCTTAGTGTGAGTGGCTGGCAACTTAAAATGCTGCTGGTCTATTTAAATGGACACTTGATTAGGATGCTCAAGAGAATGAAGACTGACATAGGAATGGATTTAAGCAGCAGGCTGCAGTGTACTGACAACATTGGCAAGGTTCTGGAACAATAAAAATCTTCCCAGACTCCCCAGCTACACAAGCTACACAGCTACATCCTAGAGGATGGAATAAAGTGTGTAGGAGTCAGTCCTAGGCCTCAGTTCTTCTTTACAAAGTCTTTGAGTATTCCTCTTTCCTTTCTTCTCCCCATAGCAAGGCAACATTACCAAAGGGAGACGTGCCTTTTCAAGTTACAAAAGTTTGCCAGCAAATTCTGTGTTTCGTTTATTATTATTTGCTTTACTAGCAGTCCTCCAAAGTTAAGAAGGAATAGCTAGGGCTTTGAATTACTTCCAGATTTTCCTGTCGATTGAACTAAAACTCCAAGATGCTTTAAAATCCATTAGACTCCAAAGGGAAAAAATCCTTCATGACTCCAGTAGTAATTGTTCAGTCAGTCCTGAGGCATCCGTAGGAAAACAAAAACCAACCTGACATCTCCAGTTCCCATGCCCCAGTTACATGGAGGGAGACTGACGAAGTAGATAAAAGCAGATAAAAGACCTGGATAGGAAAAGAACTACCCAGAAGTTTAAATTAACAAGTGGAAAGTTGGGAACAATAAAAGATGGAGAGCTTTTGAAATTAAAAATCCATCTCTTTTCCACCTACAGTCTGAAGCTCTTGATCTGCTTTCCCACCCTGAGAAGTGAAAGCAAGTGTTACTATGGATAATGTATCTTCTGTCTATTCTACAAAACTCACCAAAAGTCTTCACTAGACACCTCCTTAAGGCAGTTTTCACAAGCCTCATGTCCAGGATAGTTGTATTAAATCTCTTCTCCCTTGCCTTGCTTAGTTCTTTTCTCCTAAACACTTCTATTGCATTAGGTCCAACATTTTTTCTGGTGCTTGAGAAACCAGTATCTTTCCTTTTGGAATCCATGTAATGCTTATTTGGTTCATTCTGGCTTAGGAATCCCTATTCATTTTGTTTCCAGAGATGTGCCTCATCAAAACTCGTGCAAATATACAGGATTTTCAACTTTTTTTTTACTTTCAAAAAAACTTCAACTGTTTTTAAATACAAATCAGCATTAGCAGTACTATGTGGATACGAAAGAGAATGCAGCTACTTTATTTATCCACAAATGTGCCTTATGGATGCCAGCAACAGAATTTAGCTTTTTGTGTACTGCTCTCACAAACATGCTTTGTCACTTTTGGGTGAAGTATTGTGTCATATGGATACTGTTACTGGTTTGCTTAATCAGTAAACCTTGATGAGAGCACCCTGGCCACACACAAACTGTAGTCAGATAGATGGCAAACTTTAAGAGATGCAAGTGAGCTTGATAACCTAACAAATAGTGGAAAGCTGGAGAATCAAAATGCAAGTCTTCTTCTGTGCTGGTATCAGGATGAAAAGATGATTTGTGCAGAACTCTCTTAGGGGCCAAGGGCTGTTTTGCCAGATTATCTAGGGAGAACAGAGAAAAATAATTCAGGATTTATTGTTAAAAATAACCATCAATTTTTCATCAGTGATATTCTCTGCTATGAGTCATAGCTGGATGTGTTTGTATGGGAGTGGGAAAGTAGGGATGAAGAGTATTTTATAGACAATAATATATTAATGTTGCCATGGATTTTGTGGTTGCTGCTGCAGAATTTAAGAGTTGTCACCATGGAGTTTGTTTTGTTGTGTGCTGCACAGTAGGCAAAGGACCTGTGTGATGGTGACTTGCTGCAGTGGACATTAGCTCCTTGGTTTTAGGACTTTAGGCAGTAGTGGTGAAGGTAATACTTTGTTTACTAGCTAGAAGCAGTAGTCAGATTGCGTTACTGCTGCTTTCCAGATGAAAGGGAAGTAATGGTGAGGTTAAGCAATGAGTGAAATCTTAGATATGTAAGAAATAGCAGGAGGTAATTTGTAACAATGTGTCTGTAGAAGGATCACCTTACACAAAAGTAGAACCAATAAGCTTTTGAAAAATCTGGAGTGGAAACTTTTATCTATTAATTATTTCATATTTAGGTAGAAATGTTCAATTTCTTATTGAAGTGATGAGCAAGTTTTTCTTCATTCTGTCCATCATCATATTTCGGTTATGTTGAACACATTATGTTTGAATGTTATTGCAAAGTTTTGTTTCACTTTTGCGCTATAACATTATGAAAAATTAAGCGGGAATTACTTATATATTACCTTTTATATGGGCAGGATTGGAAGAGTAGTATAGAACTAATTTTTTGAGAAGACCTGTATTTTACAAAATTTAATCTATATCTGTGACTTTTACCAAGACTTCCCGTCCTTCCCAATAGTCATTGACAGTTTATTTTAAAACAAAGGCTATAATGAGAAGGGTTTGCATTTCTTTTCCACAGTCATCATCCAAAACAGTTATAGTTGTTAAAAATTGGTCTTAGTGTTATTCAGATCACATAAGACTTCCTTTAATTGGCCCTTAATAAGCTTGGTTTAACTGGGATTTAAGGAAAGAACAGTGGTCATTAACATTAGCCAGATTAAGACTCTGTTAATTACCACTGAAAGATAAAGTAATATGCAAAGATGGGGTCTAAAATATTCTTGCACTTAAACACCCAAGGAAGTTGAAAAATTTCTTGCTAACTGAAATGAATAAGTCAATAGCTCTTTCTTTTCAATGCTTAAAAAAGACAGAGTGAGAGTACAATTACTACATTTAAATACTCTGGCTTAATTAGTTCTGTATATACAGATATACTTTCTATTTTGTTGGGTTTTTTCTATCCCTCAAACATAATTAATGATTTGTTTCAAGTTTTTGATAAATTCTGCAAAATGTATCATTTTCTGGTCATTAATCTTTTGTATAGGCAAACATAGTCTAATATATATTAATATACTGATGTTTAGGCTTTCTATATGAGCATCATTTTTTCAATATACATTAATGTAATTAATGTACATATTAATCCATGTTTATACATAAATAAAATACAGATATATAAGTCACACACACATATATATATATATATATATAAAACACCCTTTTAAGTAGAGAATATTTTTTTATTGCACAGTAGCAATGGTTCAAAATATTAAGAAGCAAAATGTTAGGAAGATGTATCCGTATAATAATGGCATTTTTGTGATGTCACTAGAAACAGTTTAAAGCACTTCTCAGTCATGACAGTCTCTCAAGTATTGGCATGACATAGTATTTCCACTTTGCAGTGGACTTGTGGTGAATTTGTCAGGGTGTCCTATCAATCACAGCACCCATCAAAGGAAAGTTCAAGAAACTGACAGTGGGCAGATATAGAATCATCTTCTTCTGTGCATGAATAGTTTCTGACTAGTCTTCATCAGTCAGCAAGGATTTATAATCTGAAATGAAAAATTTTTAATCTCATATAGCTGTTTCTTATAGTTAATGTAATGAGAGCTTTTCCCACTGCAACACTAAGTGATAAGTTCTGGTTTAAACAAACTGCTGTTCTCAATTATTTCCATCTGTATGATTATAAATATTTTAAAAACAAGTAATTCTGTCTCTTCCAGAAAGTGATATGTGCTGATATGTTGTATCTCAGTTTCATGGAATATTTTCACATTCTTGTATAGTGAGAAGGACTAACAGTTGTGCCAAGCTTACTGTTATGTATTCTCATATATTAATGATTTTTTTCGACTTCCATCTCTCTAAATAGACTGGTGATCTTAATTTAGAAAAATGCACTGCTTATATATTTTCTACATTTTAATTCTACTGCATTATATAATCTTCAATTTTCTTCAAACTGCCTCCACAGTGAACAGGTTTTCAACAGCCTCTCTCTGTGACATTTATTTTCTTTGGAGATACAGTCATATTAAAAAAATGATGAGTTGCTAGGAAAAATAAATCCACGTGTTCCATTTAACTCCATTTAGTACTCAAAGATGCTGGAGTATGCTAGTATAGAACTTTCTTTTTTAAATTGTTTATTAACAGTGTAGTTAGTTAAGGTATGTATTTTTAATGATAAATTATGATAAATCACTATAACATGTTGTGATTTTCTGTTAGAAATTTTATGCAATTTGTATTATATCTCCACTTTTTCAGTTAGCAGATAATAACAAACCCATGATATTCCAGATGTACTGTAATATTGTCTAAATCAAATAATCAAATCTGCATTGCTTCATTAGTTTCTAAAGACTATGCATATAAAATTTAAAAATTAAGTAAGTGAATTAAAAAATCACATAGCTACACAAACGTACTTGATACCTTTTTATATACATCCTTTAATTAAATTAATCCTTTAATTTAAGAATTTCTTTAAATTATTTTGAAGACTGGGTTCTCATATTTGGAACCCTGAGCTGAGGATGAGTGGCAGATTAGAGGGTTAATCCTTAAGTCATGTCTTGTGTTGTACTTTTTGAATATAGAACACCTGCAAATGCAAAAGAACATTTTTCTCACCCATTCATACAGAAACTGCTACTTGTAGAAGACTTGGTCCCATGCGGACATTCTTATCCTCCCAAGGGTGCACCTGACACCTCCTATGCATTCTTTCATATTTCTCAGATGATGACCATGGGCCATGAAATCTGTTGCTTTTAAAATAACAGGAACTGTGTTAACAAAAGAACTTACCAAACTTATTGTCTCAAATAAAATAATTGAAAAACAGGGCCGAAGAGGAAGAAATATGCTTTAATCGATAGGCTATTTTTACATGTGAATGGAAATTTGGATCCATTCTATTGGATGAGATATAAACTTTACTAATCTAAACCCAGTCAACCTCAATCCTTTATTAAATGCAGGTTTACTCTTTGTAGGCTGTGCGATATTCCCTATTAAGTTTCTCATTCATCAGCTCTTGCCAAAGCCAGCCAGCATATTGTCATTGTACCCTGAGTACTTGTGCTCAGAGTGCAGCCTTTGCTATGGAGCTGTCTATGTTCCCTGGGGAATACTTCCACTACTTACATATGGGAATGAGGAAGGAATCAAGATAAGATCTTGTCTGCAGACCAAGAAAGTTTTAGAGAAACTTTGCGTGCCACTGCTTTCTGCTGCTTTTATGGCAGAAGAGATACTGAGAACAATCTTTGTAGGTGAGCTTTGGGAACTCGCTAGCTTGCCCTAGATGTAGAGGCTTTGGCTCAGCAAACCTTTGGGGGAATCCAGTGCCAAACATTTAACCTGTCTACTTACCATACGTTTTTCAGAAGAGGTCAAGGTATTTTCCAGTATAAAAAGATAACTGTGCTTAAGATTTTCCAAACCGTGTAAGCAAGTTTACATGTGTAATTCATGTGTAAAGAGTGTGTAAGCAAACGTTATTCCACTTGTGCCACAAACTGCAGTACAATGAATTGATTCTTTGTACTCTACATGGAGCTAGTGATAATTCATAATAGTCATTAAAATTAATAGTTTCACTATTGTGGCGAGTGGAATAATCCTTCAAATCCAACAGTGTAGTGAGATAACTTTTCTAAGAAGCATAAAAGGGCGCTGTTAAAAAAGAACTGATTTGAATAACTTAAATGCTTAAAAAAATTTTTGTTAAAAGAACCAACAAAACAAAACAAAAAACCTCACTAAACCTAAAAAAGGAGTATCCCAAATATTCCTCTTCACGTTTTCTTTTTTCCAATCTCCATGGTAAATACCTCAAGCACTTGCCAGTGTACTCCTTCAATGAAGAGCAAAGCTGAAATCTGTCACAAATCATACCTAGCTGCCAGAGAAATTCAAATTGCTGTAAGCACAAGTGCCAGGGGAGCTCTTACAGCGATGCTGAAACCATAATGCAACATTCACAACGAGATCATTGCATCATAATCTCCTCCTGAATGTGACTCCCTTTGTGTGTCAGGTGTTTGCATGTCAGAGGGAGAAGAAGAAAGGGGATTGTGAGTTTAGCACAATCTGTTGTTCTGTATTAAAGTTCGGGGTTTTTATAATATTAAAAACGGCCTGGTTTTATGTAGGATATTCCAAAGCCTTCTGAGCTAAACTGCTGCCCTCTAATCCCCTCAATACAAAACACTTTTGTTAGGAATATTCCTGTTTTCATTTCAGACAAGCTAGTTACTTGGAATTCTCTCTAAGCCTATAAGCTTACAAAAGTTAATATATATTAAAAATTATATTTATTTTCAGTATATGCATCATGACTATTTTAATTTCCTAAGTGCACAATCAATATTTAAATGAAGAATATTTGATTCTTTCTCAGCTGTATCAGCTTTTGAGCAGAGTAAGTTTATTAAAATCCACAGAGGGCTTCTTTTTTCCCCCAGATTTACAGCAGCATACGTGAAAGGAGAATCAGGGGCATATATTACAAAATTTCATTTACATTATTTAAACATCCATCAGGCCTGCCTTTATTTCATGCAGTCATGATCACAAAGTATATGGAGGTTGTTCTGGGTATTTTTGAGAGCTTATCAATATAATCTAAGACCTGAATGTATGTCTTCAAAAAAACCTCAAGATACAGTGACTTTAGTAGTGAAGAAAGCTGGCAACTTGTTAGTTCAGAGATGTGAGTGAAGCTGAACATGGAGTGAACATCCCTCTCAATTAACTGCCACCCAACAGTATTTTAATCATTAATTTTGCCTACTAGAAAATATATTTGATTCACTGTGTTATGCAACTGAAAAACCTTTAGAGTTAATGGTAGGAACAAGACTATGGATGACTGTCTAGATAATTTCACCAAAAAACCAAAATCTCACTTCTTTCTACATAACTCCTTGTACTGCCTTTATGATAGAAATATAATGGTGATTTTCACAGAAAAAAAAAAAAAAGAAAGAAGAATCAAATACTTGATATCAGTCCTGTTTAACTTATCTAACTTCATAATGTGCTGAAGTTTGGAATCCAATTATCCATAGTTCAAAAAGAGATGTATATCCCCAATGTGGGATGATGTATATGTGAATTGCTGTGTACAGCTGACTCCCCACTGACTATACAGGGCATGAGGCAGGTGGTAACTTGCATTGAATATTTCAGTTAAGTGAATTTAGGTGCAAACATTTCATAGCTGAATTGTGTGTCCAGTACCAGGAAAAGGATTAGGCAGGGCTGATTCAGTTGGTGTCTGTATTATGTACTCTTCAGGTATAAGGAAAACAAACAAACAAACAAAAAACCAAAAAAAAAAAAAAACAGAAAGAGAAATTGTGAATGAATGTATTGTAGAAGATTAACTATATCTGCATAGACTGCTTTCAGACCTGTGATCTTTAGGGCAGAATTCAGCACATGCCTTGCTTGATGTGTGGCATTGGGCACAAAGCAAGAAGCCACTGTAAGTTCCACCAAGTTGGGTGGTGTGAGCTGAGAACTAGTGGTCTGATCAAGAAAGCATCTCTAAGGAAATATGGTCAGTCTGAGTTGCTCAAACATCTTCCGCCCATCTCCTGTGAGAGCAGTTATTTGCCAGTGTGGAGGGCCTCTTTCTGTGTTTTATCAATGTTTTTTCCTACAGTCTATTTAAAATGTAAAATATGGAACTGTACCTTGAAATGCTTCTTTGTTTTTAACTTAACATAGTAGATGGCTATCATCAGGAGTGCACTTGATGGGGAGTTTAAGGGTAATTTAGGTATCTAAGTCCCCAAGTACAATCTTAAAATCCTGCCAGTCCCTTTACAAGTCTATGAAGGTCTGGGACAGCCCAGAGGAACAGAGTACTTTTCAAAACTGCTGGGTACTTAAGACCTAGACTGAGAATCAGAACTGTTCTGAGTTTTTCTTGTTGTTGGTATTTCTGCCCTGTAGTGGCAGAAATACCTAGCTTCTACCTAGCTTAAGTAGCTCCAGACTTCTTTTTTTTTTTTTTTTCCTTTTCTTCTTTTTCTTTGAATTCTGAGGAACCCCTTTCTTCCTGTGCATTGTTTTGTATATATGGGTTGCCTTCAATTCTTTTATGTCTGCTGGCTAAAAGTTAGGTCTTGTGGTATAACTGTGCCTTTTCTTGGACCTGAGGATAATTGCCAAAGAGCAATGATGGAAAGAAGAGAGAAAGAGAATAAATAGTTCCGCATGCCACTGAAACTGCATAGGGAATTTAGGTAGGCAGAATGCAATTATGCATTTGGAATATAGCCAGGACATATGGGTTAACACATGTACTCCTGTGAAAAGTGCCATGGGATATTTAATGACTATAAGTTGTCAGAACTCAGTTTTATATCTCATCTGAAAGACAGCACCACCAGCCGCATGATGTCCCTTCACACCATGCTGAAGCAGTTCCTTGCTAAAGACTCAGAGGGAGGGAGGGAGAGAAGGAGTGGTGTCTTCTAAATTTCCACTTCCATTTCTTGCTGCAGTTGGACTTTCTTGAAAGATTTATAGTAAAAGATTAATCAAGCCCAGCTTTCTTAGCTAATGAGCTCCAACAAGTTCACTATCTGAATCCGAATATGATTAAATTACCTTGACCAGAAATGGCTTGCTCTAAGATGATGCTTTACCACGCATTTCTTTGGATTGGGCCCTGCAAACTTCTGGGCTGGCCACCTTTGGAAAATCTCCCATGAGTGTACAAGTCTTGCTTAAAGTGGAGGAGTGCAAATGTGTAGTAAAAAACATAAGCCTGCTAGCAAAATCTTTTTTGTTTGTCAGCTTTTTATGGCATGATAAAAAAAATAAAAATGAAGAGACTGTATGTCAGCTATTGTATATGCTAGAAACATAAGGACTCTTAAGAAACTGTATGCAGGATGGTTTAGGTCTACTATGTATTTAATCTATTTATATGAAATCTGTTTTGGTGGTACTCAAAGTGTAAGAACAGGCATTGCAATGTCATCTGACTGTTACTAATTTAATTGTTGTGAACTTCTGCAGTCCTATCTGTAACTGGAGTGCCCTAATCTTCTATTCTATTAAAATCTGGGTGGGTTTGATGACAGTAATTGTTGAAATGTACCCCAGGCTGTACACTTGATGTGCAGTTTGGTGGATTCTTCTTCCTGTAGGCTGTAAATGGTAGGTAATTTTAATTTTTCCTTTTTAGCAAGGGTTGCTCAAAGTTGTGCTTTCTGCCCTTAATTGACAGGTTTATTTAATGAGGATCTATGGCACAAAACAGTGTACACCAATTTCCTGAAGTTTGAGTATTCAGTATAATCGATATTAGTAGTGTTTGTTGTGTTGGTGTGCTGATGGGAGCTTCTTTGCAGGACAAGTCATAAGGGCTGGATTCCAAAGATAAAACAGCCTTTGTGGTTCTTGAGTAAATAAATGCATTCAGTCCCTGCATTACACTATTTTTTAGGCAGCTTTGTCCCCTCCTGCAGAGCATTGATGCTGTTTGTCTTTGCAGTTGGGACTTTCTTTTTGATGTGGTGATTGACTGGAGCTCACCAATCATTTGTTCAGCTGTGTAAGCCCACTAATTTCCCAAAGTTAATCGTAAGAGTGTATATGGTTGAGATAATGGAGCTGGTTGCCATACTCAGATATAATTCTGCAGACAAATTCCTGATGCAAAAGTCATGAAACTGCAATGTGAAAGGAAAGGCTTTTAAAAGCAAGTGTTCAGAATATTGTAAAGCCTTCCCTGTTCTTTATGTTTGTTTCAGTTTTGGTATAAAAGAGGCTGTCCTGCCTATTTTCTCTAGAAAAGACATGATAGTATAACTATTACACACTTGGAATAATAAGTTTCTTGTTTTCAACTATGAGAATGGCTGAACCAAAATATAACAAAAATAAAATAGAGATAGGTGCAATTGTAAAATCTTAGAACCAGTCACATACCTAGCATAAGAGCTTGTTAAGAATCCATATATTCTTAGAATTTATTAAAACATCAGTTACTTATGTGGTATCATTTTTTCATGAAAATGATCAGTAAAGGAACAAAAAAGAATGCTGCAGATATGAAAGGCTATACTATTTCTGCAACTGCAAGCTGTATAAAACAATTCTTGAAAATGCAAGAAGAAATCTTATTTAAAATTATAGGATTCTGCATTATAAAAGAAGAAGAATAAATGAAAAATCTATAATGTTTCTTAAATATTCTGCAAACTATGGAATACGCTGCGAGTCTTACCACACCAGAGCTAGCAAAAAAGTTGCAGTTTTGGTATGCTTCATTAACTGTTTGCATACAAGACAAAAGTGCTTTCTGATGAAGTGTAAAACCAACTTGGGACCAATTTTCCACAACATAAATTCAACATTCATTCCATCCCCTGATATTCTTAGATTCAAACAGCTAGGGAGGTTTTATGTCTTATCTTCTATCAATAATTATTTTTAATTCTACAATTTTAGATTATTCAGCCAAATGTAATAAGCTCAAGTTGATTTCATACTGTGATGATTGCTGTTAAAGATATGTTGGTTTCTAGAGTACTGTCATTAGTCTCGTTATGTGTGTTTTTAAGCAGTTATTTGAAATTCTGTATTATGGATATCTCTTACTAGAGTTATATCTCTAGGTTTTATCACTGGGGAAACACATTTTATGCAGGCATGTTTTCCTTCCAGGATGAATTTAAGATCACACCTTTCTAATATTTTCTTTATTCCATTTGTGGAGTTGAACTAATTGTATGGTGATAATATGTATTTCAGCGAAGTGGGAAGTGCCCTTTCAAATTTGGTACTGCACATCTGTGAAAATGATTTATTGTGATAATGTATTTAATGCTTCTGCTTATGGTTCAAATTTGTGTTTGCTGAGTTCTGTGTGGTCTCAATTTTTCTATTGAAGCTTGGCTGGTGATGTGCTATCTTTGTATCTTACTGTAAACTATCGGGTATTTACTGAATGAAGTTTATTTTACTTTCATTATAGAGCAGTTTAGCTATGTAGAGGAGTCACTAGACTCCACTGAGGTGAGAGGGTACATGGCAAATGTAGAGTGCATTAATGTATACAAAAAAACCTGGAATTGCAGCAACTTTGTCTGATGTGAAGGTTTACAAGTTATCCTTAATCACTTCCAAATTGGATAGGGAAAAATTGCAATTTTCTGTTTAGATTTATGTAGACTTATTTTTAGTTTCAAAGTGATTTGCTTGCAGTAGAGAAAGAGAAATAGTCTTGTGGATGTTTATTAATAAGGGAGAGGGAGAGAGTGCTCTGGTGATCCCCTACTTGCAGAGGCTACCCTATAGACTGCTGAGAGACCTCACTATAATCGTCATAAACCTTTATAGTAAACACCAAACTGCAAACTTTTTTTTAAGATCTGTTTTCCAGCTCTTGCTTACTTCAGAGAGGAAAAACCTAAAAAACACTAGAAAGGACTTTTTTTTTTTGGCACTACAGTTATTCTCATATGTGTTTTCTGTGTTTTGGGGAATGTTCAGGTAGATAAAGATGTGGACAGATTGTTGATGGACAGGCAGAAGGGATCCTGAAGAAAACTGAGTACTGAGATCAGAAGAAGTTGAGCATAATTGCCTTATATGCTATATTTGACCCCATGTATAGCCTCACATATGCATTGAATTAATGCAAAATTGTTGCTGAATACAACCACTGAATAAATGCTTTAGAGCCTATTAAGTATGCCATTCTGTTTGAGTTCTGTGCTAATTTCTTTCCACATGTTTAAGCCCATCATGGCTTTTTTTTTTTTAAATGCCGTGTTCAGTCCTTTACTATGTGTGCTTTAAGCGTAAAAACTGTTAGCACGTCTGAAGTAACATCTGCTCTGTCTTTTTGTTGCTGGGTTCATGGTATAATTAGCTCTATATTTCACCAAATACAATTTTGCTCCCATGGTGGATAGAGCAGCATGAAGAAAACATAAATAATTGCAGATTAGAGAAACAGAAGGGAAAGTAGGTGTAGGTGGCTTTGATGGAAAAAAGGGTTAAGGAGAATAGAAGGTCAACTCATTATAGGACATAAAATTGTTAAAATTATACTTGAGTATACTTCAGTTTCTCACATCTGAAGTATGTAATTTTCTTGTTTAATTCCACCTAGTTTTGCCAAAAGGAAAGGTGTTTTAAAAATAGAAACTTTATTCTAGGTTACATGCATTTTAAAATCCTAAATTATGTAATTGTAAGCTTAAATGAGCAAGCACTCATAGACTAGGGTATGATTTTTTTTTTACTAGCTGAAGATTGCAGTGTATAAATCAGACTTTTCTGGACAATACAATGAAGATTATCTAAGGATTACAAGAGAGAAGTGTTCCATGCAGGCTTTTTGGGTTAGCATTATGCAGCTTGCTACAGAGTTTCCTAGTCTCTGACAATTCTCTGTTATGAAACTAATTCCAGCAAGAAAGACATCAGCAACTTGATTCAGTACAGGGACCTTGTACCATTTGGAATGCCTTTGGGCATCCGACTTGGCCTCCAGCTTCCACTCCTGAATGGCAGAGATCATATGCAGTAGGTGCTCTGTCATATTTGTGAGCCCTGTGGGGACACATCAGACACCACATCAGGGCACCTGAAATGACAGCAGGTGACAGAATAGACCTCCAGAGCTTGCAGTGCCATGTGCAACGCAGTTCCCTTGTCTCAGGGAGCAAATAGTCGCTAATAAGACAGTGAAAATATTTCAGAATTTCTTCCTTGCCTTAATTTGCACTTATATTAATGATCCTTTAAAAGATTCTCCTTTCTGTAACATCCAGAAATAATAATATAATTGGTGCAACTACTAATCAATATTTAAATAATGGTATGATTTTGTGATTGTCTTATCTGTTTTAAAGTTATTTTAGCAATTTTTCTCAGCCTTGTCTAAATAGGATCAGTTTATGAAGAGAAAGAAGATAAATCATGGTGATTATAACCTGGCTTAAAGGAATTTTCCAGAAATACTCATGTCTGGCCACGTTTTCTCCATGATGCATGTCATCCTGAGTTTGTTCCAGCAAACACCTCTTTTAAGAATGGGATGCATTTTCCTACTTTGTCTCTTTTCTCATGGAGTATCAATAGTTTTCTAATGACCTCATCCAAATCAAAATAAATCCCATTGTTAAATAGTTCCCCAGCTTCAGCCAACTTCACAAGAATGTTCTTCTGGAACTTCATGGGGTGTGTTAGAGTATGTACTGCTAATACTGAATCCAAATTCCATGGAATTGCTGAAAAATGTGGGTAAAGAGCTGTAGCTGGAAGTTTGGAAGATAAACACCTTCCGGCGCTCACACCACCAGCATGCTTATGATGACCTCTTTTCTGATAAAGGGATTTTGAATTTCCAACTTTTCATCTGCTGTGTATGTGCATATATATACATCTTGTACATTTGGGTTTAGGTATACAGCTTGGTACAAATCTCTTTTGCCCATTTACAACACTTCTTCCATTATCAGTAAGAGCTTAGACTTTTTAATCAATGTGTTTAAAAAACTCATTCATTTCTTACGATACAGAAAATAAATCACCTTAAAATTAGTTTGCTATTCATAGTTTAGACTCATGTAAAGGATTTCTGACTTGCTCTTCTTGATAATTTTTCTTGTATTTTTGCCTGTTCCTACTTAATTGAAATTTCTTTATTTGAAAGCTTAAAAAATAAATTTTGAAAAATCTGTTATGTCCAGACGCTATGGTAGGAGATAAATTGAAATTTGAATGTTATAGCAGGTCTTGCTGAGGTAAGAAACACAAGATTTAACATCTAAGGTTAAATCATCATGAGGTACAGTGATCTCAGTTGTCACTGCTTTTGTGTAAGCAGCTTCGTTAGAGTTAACTATTTCTGGTACCATTATAATATTGGTTATTGTAATCTTCAAAGAATAGTATAGAACAAGTAATAGGGCTACTGGTACAAGAAAATGTAATTTTCCTCCTTTTTTGCTTTCAGACCACAAACAATAAATCATTTTGTTCAAGAGACAATAAAGCACCAACTGGGTGCCTGTTTAACTCCTGTCAGGGGAGGTCTTCAGTAGCTTTCTAAAACAAAGTAATTAGAGAAGAAGTTCTTTTATAAAAAAAGGATTATTTTTCTATATCTCTTGTGTTCTTACAGGTGTTAAGCAGAGTAGAGTAAAAAAGATTGTATTCTACTTCCATTTTACATCAGAGACATAAAAGTTATAAATCAACTACAACAATTACAAAACACATAAAGAAAAATCCCAAGAGCAGCAAGAATTTAGACATAAATGGCTTCATTGTACTGATGAAGGTTACGGTTGTTTAGTGGGAAAAGAAAATAATAGGAATCATAGCACATAAATGAAAGAAAAGGATGTCTTGGGGGAGGGAAATGGGGAAATGTTTCCTTAATAAAGTCAACATACAGAAATAAAACCAACATCTGCTCCTCGTTGCTCTATTTGATTTCACTTTTAATTACAGAACTTCATAGTTGAGGCAATTTTAGTAGACCTTTAGCTTTTCCTTTTTTGTGGTTGAAGCTACTGACAAAGTTCTAGAGGCACTGAGTGTATGTTTGTGCTTTTTTTCCGGTCTTTGAATAATACTGCCTAACAGTGGACCCCATTTGCCTTTTGAAGGAATGCCTCCTGAGGTTTCCTGGCTTTTTTATTCTCCAGCTAGTAAGCTTCAGCTCAGTGGCTCCTGTTGTTGGCTATGGTGCATAAGGGATGTTGTGGAAAAGGTTTAACACTGGCTTCTCTGTTCACCCTGAGTGTCTTCAGATTTCTCACTTTGTAAATGATTCTTCTAGGCCTTTATTAATGGGGACAAACTATTTATGTAAGCATGTAGAGGTGGGATCCCATCCTTATGTACAGATGGGATGAGCTGGAGGAGATTCAGCCAGGATTCAACTGGGTACTTCTGTGGTCACAAGCAGAAATTTGCCCTATGTGCAGGAACCACCTATAACATGAGATTATTTGTTCTGTCAAGGAAAGAGAGATATATTACTGGCTTTACAAAATAATACTGTAATACAGCTCAATCTGACATACTAATTGATTAATAGATAGGTGTGTTTTGCTGGTTTGTCAGCCAAAAATAATTATACCATGAGCACTGTTGGGGTATAACTGCAGTGATTTGAATAAGAAAAGGTGCACTTTTTGTAGAGTTCTGTGTAGTTAAGAAACTTGTATTGAAGAGGTGAAGATTAATGTGCTTGCAGGATTTATACTTAAGGATATTAGTGCAAAGCTGCATAGATTAAGTATGTTTAGATAATTGTGTTAAATTTTGAAAACTTTGATAGAGTTCTTTGCAAGCATAAACTCTCCTGTAAAAAGTTAATCTCAAGCAATAGCCATTTGCAAAATCCCCCAAATTTTTTTATAATGTTGTATATTTCCGAGCAATATATCCTCAAAACCATATACAAAATTTCTATGTGGATTTCTTAAAGAGTATTTGTGCCATATTGTACTCTTTCATATTCCCTAACTGATAAATTTATTTTATTTTAACTAAAAAATAGCTGTCATAGTCTTGAATATTTTCATTTTTGATTATGCTAAATAACCTGTGTTGATATTTGCCAGTATACATGCTTACATTCTTAATCAAAGCTGTGTGGGAGATCAGATTCTGAAGCATATGACTGTGCATTGACTCCACTTCTCAGTGTTGTCCTCAGCGTAGCAGAGATGATGTAGAAAGGGATCTATACTTTATGAGACTTTCATGACTAACTTTGCCCTTTGAAATGAAGTAGATTCAGATAATCTGCTTTTTTAGGACCACACTATGACACCTGTCTTGTGAGAGCTGTCTAAATTATATTGCTGCGACTGTTCTTGATAAGCCAACTATAGTGACTGGCCAAAGCAACACCTTTAATTACTCAGGATTACTAAAAAGTATCTTCTCATCATACATGCTGTAGAGTCAGCTGTTCCAATAAGTGATTTTTATGGTTTTGAGAAGTTGCTTCACTAAACCTTGACCCAGTGTGCTATATAACTAACTGATTTACATGGAAGTTCTGGAGGTTACTTCTCATTACTCATGTATTACACATGGGTTAGTTGCCTTTTTGATCTCCATTAATATTGTGCACTCAGAAATGTTCTTCAACTTTATGATTGGGTATTTTCTCCATTTATTATTTACTGTATGCTACTATTCCATGGTAACTCCCTCACTGTATTATATGGTATACATCTTACAGCAAGTATCACTGAGCTGTGATCACATGTTCATGATTGGTTTAGAACTCAGTAATCATTCAAAGTGTATACTGGGGCATGTTTTATTCTTTATGTCTGTCTCATTAAGTGACCTTTTAGATGTAAGGAATCATTTTTTTTCTACTGTGTGTGTAAGGCAGGTGTTACAGAAAGGTTGCAACCCCACTGAGGCTTCTCTGACTGGAAGATAAAAATAGTGACTTTTCATGGAGTTCTGTTTGCTGTGGTATTTTAATGTTGCCCTGAAAATTCTTCCTTTGCAACGATGGATACCAGCTTCTGTATGCAGTAGATGTATGTTGCATCTTGGCTACAAGATAAGAAGTAACACATCCTGCTCACTCTATGGTTAACTGAGCCATCTCTCCCTGCCTCAGTTCTTCCTGATATTCTATTTTAATTGGCTATTATGGATTATTTAATTAATGATTGGGTCCCAAACTGACCCATATTTCATCTTTAATTTAAAAGTTTGGATTTGGATTTGTTTGTTTAATGAGTTTGCGTTGTTTTAACTCACTGACAATTAATTGGACAGCCTAGGTCAGACTCCTGGCAGTGTTTTTTTCTCTGCATGATCTCATTGACTGTCTGAGGCCTCTTTCAGCCTGAGCATGGAGGGAAAGGTATGCCCTCCAGCGTGACATGAAGCCCGAACCATTTCAAGATGGCTGTTTGAGATTGAATGTAGAAGATTTCAGCAGATGGCTTCTAATTACTTGAGATATGCCAAAGTGCTGAAAGGAGCATTTGTATCCTGAAACCTAAGGGGTAGCTGTACCTGACACGATGTGAGTGGCATGTGCATTAATGCACCCATGTCAGCATTTATTCCATCTACAGTTTCTGCCATGAGCTTTATCACAGATAATTGTCTATGATATGAATGGAACTTCCTTGAGTATTGTTGTAATAGAGCTATAACTAATAAACCTATTACAGAAAGTAGAAGAAAATCCTATGCTTTTTAATGGAAAGTAGAAATAAAGCGACAATCTATATTCATACTCATTTTATCGAGAAAGCTATGGAAACTTTGAATTAAAATTATCATTTTGACCTTTTAGTTGAGTTTATAGGCAAGGCTCTTTTTATGATAGCGAGCAATTTCTTTAAGATGCAGGGAAATTACTGTTACATTAGTTGCATAAAATAATTGAGATTTTTGAGAGAGAGATATGTCATGCTCACCTTACTCATACTGTTAGTCTCAGCAAGGTCAAGGGACTAATTGTGGACCCAGCCTGCCCTAAGCCAGTTGCAGTACATAATTGCATGCTGCCCTGGGAGCAGCATAAGAAGGAAATTGTGACTTGAAGCAATTCTGTTTGGTATTCTGGGGGGTAGGGTCAAAACTAGCCTCAGTGTCTGCTCCCTCCCTTCCCCTACCGGTGGGTGGTGAGTCTGCAGAACTCATTTCCCCTCCTGGGCTACCATCTGTGGTATGAGAAACCGGTTCACGGAAGAAAAACTCAGAGTTTCTTTCAGAAGGTTTGTGTATCAAACCCTTCTGATTTCTACGTTTTCAATAACATTCAGGGTAGTTAGTTCATATGGTGAAATGAAATTAGGAGTATTATTTTTAAACTTCCTTGTAGGACCTTGTGTTAATCAAGTAGTGAATTTCTGATGTTGTTTGATTTACTAGTAATTCTGAGACTCAGCACAAACCATTTTTCTGGGCAGCTTGTTTAGCCTTAGAAAATGTCACCAGCTAGAGCTATTTACGCAACACATTCCAAATTCCTGTGAGTTGAGCGGTGTGTGTTTTGGAATGCTTTAACCTCCTAACTAAAATGAAGAACTTTAATTTCAGCTGCTTCCAGGAATACAGTCCAGTCTCTCTGGGAGAATACTAGCAGTCTCATCAACTCTATCTTGTACTGGCAGAAAGTTGTATTAGCAGAGGTAGAATGTGTCTCTGAGCAGCAGAACTTTTGTCAGCGTGTGCAGGGGAAGATTTGAAGCTTTTAGGGGCAGTGCACTCCTCATCACCACAACAGAGATTTCTCTCAGAGTAATCACATTTATTTCTGAGTATGTAAAAAATAAACCCTGTTTAAAATTATCAGGGACATTGTTAATGCTACTTTAGTAAAATAAAATGCTGGTTTCTTTATTTCTTTTCTTTTTCCCTTGGTTCAAATAACACTGACATTTGCTGACCTCTCTTCTTCTTATATATATACATATTCTGACATAAAAAAGAAAATTATAGGCTCTCCTGCTATACTTTAAATTTTTAACAAGAATACTGGTAATAACATCTGGCATGATTGAAACAGGCACAGTGAATTTTTCTTTGAGAAACAGTATACAGTTATTATTGCTAAACATGAAGTTACATGGGTTTGCTTGCTTAATACACAAAGAGGTTTGTACTCAAAGGGATGGGGTTTTTTTTTGTTGCTTGCCTTTCCAGGCCTGTTAAATGATGCAACATTGTGGTCTTGTTAGACAATAATAACAGAAACAAGATTTCTTTAGTAAGAATTTCAAATGTCATCATTTACAGAAGCATTTTATTTTGAAAAACATTATTCAAATAATATTGAGATGAACAATTTTAGCCATATTCCAGTGCCTGTTCTGGCACTGTGGGTATTGATTATTGTATGTGCATTGAGTATACTTGCTTGAAGTATGAAATCCACTGTAAAAAATAGCTTAACCAGCATTGCAGTCCAATTACACAGTTAGAAGTTTTCTACTTCTCATTTTGTACTTATATTGCTGAAGCCCTTCTCTGCCATGGCAGAAAATGTATAACTTATGAAATAAACCCTGTAATTTAGGTTTATTATTTTATTTGTGTATTTTTATGTCTATTTTAAATATCTGGTAGCAAAGATACAGCTGTATAATATACATAACAGCTCAGTGAAATCAGTAGCCACAGATTTTAGTAACTGGTATGAATAAGGAAGTTTACTTTTATCAGGTGACCATGAACAATCCACTCTGCACCACCTAAGTGTTATTTAGACTTTAATAGACTAAGATCTTGGTGTCCCCTGGGAGGAAAGAAAGTATAAATACTCGCATAACAAATGTGGTCCTTGAACTTTTATACATCTGCGTGCATCGGTACATGCCAAACATAACATACTCCAGCTTATTCACCTTCAGGCTTCTGCAGAGGCTATTAAGTTGTATAATCTGCAGAGGATACATATGGAAAGCCTTTTCTTATCCAGCTCCCCGACCAGCTCTACAAGAGTCTCTGCTTTGATGGAGAACAAAGTGGTGCTAGTGGTACCTTTGAGCTTGGCTCTTTCTGGGTATGATAGAAGGGCACAGTGAGCCACAAAGATGTGCTCTTTCTGCATCCCATGAAGCAAATCTGTCCCTAGGCATGCTCCACACAGGTAGTGTGAGTAAGGGCAGGAAAAAATTCAGTAAGGTCTTTATTTCCTCTGTGAAGAGAATAGGAGAAACCTGTCAACCTCCCCAAACAGCAGTCACATGTTTGTATAGTATGTATAGATTCTGGGATAGGTAGAGAACTTTGCAAGCCATTTGCCTGAAAAATAGTATTTTGACACTGATGTTCTTGTAATCTGCTTTCTTAAGGTTTAGAACAGAGCTTCACAACAATGTTAGATAAACCCAGGGTAAATGTCCAGCTGCACACCAAAAGCCTGAGTTCCCTGGCAGGACTGGAGGTGTGGTTGTGCCTGGGGAGATGACCCTCAGGTGGTCCCAATTACCTAATTTGGATGTCCACCTAATTTGGGATATTACGTCACACTACTGCAAGGAATTTTTCTTTAATCTAAACTGAGATGCTAAAATCATCATGTATTTGCAGCAGAGATTTTTAAGAAGTATGAAGGATATCAGGATTGGTGATACAATTGCAAGAGTTGACAATACTGTATTGTGGCACAAACAGTTGGTTTTAGATACCTTTAGATATTAAACACATTAACATATCTAAACATATTTAGATATTAAGCTCATTCTTATTCATAAATACAGAAATTTGTGAGGAATTTATTTTTCTCAAGTGTCAGCTATATCAGCTGGCACTTGTAATGTACCTTTTGTGCAAGTCACACTGTAAACTGAAATGCGAAGTACATATGGGTAGGAAATCCTTTTCCTGTGAATTGTCCAATCAGTCTTGCATTGTTTGAAATTACCATCACCACATACTTACCATATGTCATTTCATATAGAAGATTGTGCAACTTTGAAGAAGCAGCTTTAAACCTTTATTTTCTGTTGGTTACTTTAATCTGTCTGCTACTTTCTTTTTGCAGTATAATACCAAAGCGAGTCATGAGTTTCTGCAAGTTAAAGGCATGTGGATATTATCAGGAACAAATGATAATGTATAATAAGTTTGGTTTTATGTAAGTACTGTTTTAAATTAATTAAAGACTAGGAAAAAGAGGACATGAATTACCTTTAGTAGCATCTGCAAATATAACCCATTATGCGGTTTCTGTGTGTAGCAGGCATCTGTTCTTAGAGACTAAATGGTGAATAGGAATCTGACTATCAAAAAAACAGTTGCTGCAATAAAAGTCATAATGTCTGTATTTATAATTTTGTATTTTATCAGTGCCTTCAATCTTATTTGCCATAGCATAGCCACGTGCAGTAAGAAATACCTTTGCACTTCAATTTAATTTTAAAGTAATTGCATCTAGAAGAAGCCTTGATGCAAAAAAATATCATATAATCCATGTAATTATAGTTTCTGCCTGTTCATTTATTAGCTACGTTTACAAGCAAGAAGTAGGTTTGTATGTTTTCAAAACATATGCTTGGTAAGCACTAAATCTAAGACTTATAAAAACATTATCAATATGTTCTAATTAATATTTGCTCTTTTCCTTAAGCTATTATGAGGATACTTAATGCATAGCCTAAAATTAGAGTTGACAATTGCAAATACAACCTAACCAACATAGTAATAAAATCAATACTTACATTTCCCTTGGGGCCACTATTTACTGTTTGCTGTGCCATTTCCTTAATGGAATGGCAGTTATGTTTGCAGAAACCTTGTAACTACGATTTTTGTATTTTAACTAAAAGCAGCTTTCCTGAAGTAGTATGATTAAAAAAGAATCTGGAGTTGCTTTCAGAAAATTGCTGTAAACATTTTGCAGCCAGTTTTGACAAAGACTAGTAAATGTCATTGAAGTCTAAAATGAATTATTTGTAATGTTTAAAGTCCTTTCAGTTGTATTGCAATAGACGTTTGCCTTAATCTTGAAATACTTCCCTGATTTGTTTTTACTTTCATTTACTCAGTTCAAATTATTCTTAATCACTGAAAGCTCATTCCTGTGTGGAGGTCTGCAGTGTTCTCAAAGTGTACAAGGGAGTCTGGCAGTTTATTTGGCTTAGCAAATTAAAATAATGGAGGAAAGTATGATCTTTGAGATGAGTCATTGCAGCTGCTGCACAGATCTAATTCTAGTCTTTCGACTTGATTCTTCTTTCACCGAAGTCTGCCATTCTCTGGCAGGGCAGCAGGCGTTTCTGTGCCTTGCAATGTAACTGTATAGTTCAGGAAGCATGCTATAGTTGACATTTATAGTGCACACAAGTGTCCCGTGTGTTTGCATATTCAGTAGAATATTTCTCTAATGATCTCTGACAAGAGGGATGAGCATCTGAAAGAAAATCTGTGAGTCATCATGGCTTAATTTGTTCCTTATGGGGCTCTGCTGACCATGCAGAGCTCTTGGCATAGCTGAAGTTTAGGGTAACAGGTTCTGTCATACAACATGGCCACTTGCTTGGGCTCAACTGTCAGGGACTATTAACTCTAATTGTTAACTAATTATTACCTTTGATCATGTGACCTTA
The DNA here is from genome assembly GCA_013399835.1 of Leptocoma aspasia. Taxonomy (NCBI): domain Eukaryota; kingdom Metazoa; phylum Chordata; class Aves; order Passeriformes; family Nectariniidae; genus Leptocoma; species Leptocoma aspasia. The sequence continues at coordinate 451,312 of VXAX01005360.1, read as the reverse complement.
TACCAAACTTCTGCTTTCACTCCCGTTTTGCAACTATTATTTTGAATAGTGTTCATATGAGTGGATCATTTGTAGTCTGCATCAGTGTCCGATTATAGTCACTCCATGTGAAATGTCATCATGGCAGGATCTGCTTTCATTTCACTTGTTAGTGATATGGGAAAAATTGAAAATATGGAATGCAAAAGAAATTTTGAAATATGGTAATTTGAAAGCATTGAAATTAGAAATGTTTTATAGTGATGTAGAAAATATACACCTAGAGAAAAATGTGTATTATATAGCTAATAAATCTGTAAACATATCAGAAAAAATATAAACCAAAATATGCTGAACTGAAGAAATACCAGAACAAAATGGAAGTTCAGGATTAGGTATTTTGGTCCAGTTCTGAGTATTTTTGCAACTTTTATGTTACAAATGTAATTTAAATTGCAGCATTCCTTGTAACTTTTCTGTTAGGATGCATTTAAAAAGTATGTTGAAATTTGGGTTTTAAATGTATATATAAAATTATGCAAGTTTTTGTACATATACAGTTTAGGTATGGACTGTGTCATCAGTAATCACTGTTATAATTTTGTAAAATTTTTATCTAAAATTTTTAACAAAAATATCTGTGAGTCTGTCCTCAGGCCATTATTCATTGTTCTAGGTTTCAACAGAAACAACAATTCAGCTTCCACAGAGAACAAGTTAGGATAGAAACAAATATCTTTCAGTATTCAAATATTTTCTTTTGGCTTTAATTCTTCTAAGCTTTGGAGGAAGGAATTAAATTTTGTTATTAAGATGACCCCAGAATACCTATTTCTGATCACTTGAAAATCCATCTGAGTCTGACTAAGATAGAAATTTCTGCTATTGTGTTTCAAATGCCTATTGGCCTTGTTTAGAAACATGCTACCCTCCTGCAGCTGCGCTGGTGTGGCCCAGACACACAGGTCTGGGAAACCTGCTCTCCGGCGGTTTTGCAAGAAAGGAACGTTATTTTGGAACATTTAACTCCTGTTGCCTAAATGACATTGGCACTAGCATTTTCAGCACTTGGTGTCTGTTACCATAGAAGAAAGTCTTGCTGTTTGTTTTTTGGATTTGGCAGATGTAATTCCCTGTACTTTACTAGTACAGTGCTTTATAGCATTGTTTGAGGATACTGCTTCTGGGCAAAGTCACTAGACTGCCCAGAATAGGTTACTAAGAACAAACTGGCTCCCACCATACCAGTGAAAAACTTGATGTGGGTCTGATGGAAACTAGATTAATTCCATCATCAAAAAACAGACTCCCCCCACGTACTTCAAAGTTTGTCCCGGTATGATTTAATTCTTTGAGGCTCAGCATTTGTTTATGCAAACCTGCAGTATTTAGTGGCATCAGCAAACTTTGTTTCATTAATATTTAGCCAAAGCAATTGTGTGCACAGAATCCTAGACCCATTCAAGGAAACATATTTTGAAACAGGATATTGAAAATAAAGTCCATAGGACAACAAAATGCTGATGTCAGCATTTGTGTGTGGTGATAAAGCCAAGCTCTTTCCATGATAAAGATAAATTCATATCCAAATCTTTAATAAAAAACAAAACTGATGTTAGCTATTCCCATTAAAGTCAGAAGCGTCTTTGTAACACTTTCCAGAGACTCAATTGTTAGGAACAAAAGTTATGTCCTGTTAAGAAAAAAAATTAATCACTCAAGTTATTACATGGGGTGTACTGTGTATTCCAGGTTCAAGCTTTATGCTGAAGCCTTTGAAGGGGCTGCCCATACTTACCAAATGTTGTAATTGATACAGAATCACTGCTATACAACAGCTGCAATAACAAGGTGCTGCTGCCTTTACTTTAATCTACCTCTCTTTCTGCCAGTTTATTATGTTTTGAATTTATTCTTTTGTAGATCTGTGAGCTATCTTTCTTATGGAAATTAATCTTTTTAAAAGATTTGTACTCTCATTTTCAAACACTAATACATTCATTCAAGTATCCCATTATTCAGAACCAGCTGGCTTTTTATCTAGTGATATTTACTTCAAAAAGCCAAGTTAAATGGTATCATAGATTAATTCTCAGGGCACAGGAAAGGTTTTTTAGAGAAAAAGAGATTTGGTAATTACTTAGAATATCGCAATAAAATCACAGAACATGTCAAAAATGCGTTATATAATCTGTCATAATACAAAGCTTCAAAAAAGTTAATTCACTGAATTGAATCTAATATGTAGCATCAGTATATGATTTTTAAGTGAAACATTAAGTAAGGATAAAACTTTGCTGTGATTTATAATAAGCTATGTCATGATTTTTAGTTATGTATTTTTTCTTTGGAGAAAGCATTGAAACTTCAAAAAGGGCATTATCCACTGAAATTTCTTACATAAATCAAACTGGAAATAAGACACATTTTACAATTCAATTTAAGATCCCACAGAGACAATAATGTTGCAAGCTGTGCATTTTGCAGAGTAATATAGTAATGTCTAGTTTGCATTTTTGAAAAACCAAATTAATCACACTGTATTGAATATGTTGAAGCAAACCTAAAATTCATCTATTATTAAAAAACTTGTGCAACAAACACAAACTATATTTTATACATAAAGGACAAACTCATTTATTCATTAGGTTAAAACACTTGGAGTTTGCATTTTGTAGCTACTAAAGAAGTGACATTTGCTATCTGTTCTCTTTTTTAAATTTTTCAAAGCATTGTGTTCAGACTAATCTGCTTGAAAAATTGTACTAATACTTTAACACAGTGTCAATCCTAAAGACTGCACAGAAATCCCTGTGGAAACTAAGGGTAGTCTTGATATTTAAATTCTGTTTTTTTAGTGAATTACTTTACAGGACAAATATTCAGTTATCATATATCTCATATTTAAGTAACACATTTTGTTCCTTGAAAGATTAACCACAAGATAGTAAACTTTTTTAGCCAGTTTTTAGCATTTGTACATCTTTTGAGCTAACATGCCTAGGCACTGCTTTGAATTAGGATTTGTATCTTTGCACTCAGCTCTGCTCAGACTGGTACATCAAAGCAACCAGAAGGAAATTTTGGCCTTTATCAAGTCTCACTGACTTCAATTAAAACAGGATTTCAGTCTTAATCTTTTAAAGGGAAAGATATTTCAAAATTATTTGTAGATGCTCTCCTGTTTTAGAATATGGTTGTGGAATTATGTATTCTATATCTTGTGGGGCATATAAACTGCATGCTGAATTTGTATGCCACGTGTCGGGTGCTTCTACTTCTACTTGTAACTCCATTTCTAGGAATACCACCCTAACTTCTTATGGCCTCTAGGCCAAATTTGAATTCTAGGATTTTATTTCTGGGATAATTGTTACCTGTTAGCAATTTGTCTGTGCATTCATGTCTTGATTTAAAAATGAGAAATGCAGCTTTTTATTTTTGTTGGAAATCTATATTGACTGTGCGCTAAAGAGGCTGTTTGGAAAAACAAGGCTTCTGAAAAAATGTTCACTTGCATTTTAAAGAAACAAAAATATTAATTCAGAATAAAAAACTTCCTGGAATTTGAAAAAAATTTGCACAATTTTTCCTGAAGATCTGAAAAACTTCAGGCCCTTGTCCAATATTTTAGTTCAAGGTCTAAACCTAAAGAGTTTTTAATCCAACAGTAATATGTTTGTTTGGTTTTGTTTGCTTGTTTGTTTGTTTAAGCAGGATAAAACTCATTGCTAGATCCAGTAGTAGAAAAATTTCAAGCAAAAATTTCAAGCAAAAATTATAATCAGGTCCTTGTCCACCATCATAGAATCCAGATCTCCAGCTGAGCTGTATTTGTTTTGGGAAACAGAATGAGTGATAACCTACAAATAGCTGACACTACCCCCCCAGCCATGGCACGGGTGTGGAACTACATGATCTTTAAGGTTCCTTCCAACCCAAATCATTCAATGATTCTTTCATTCTATGCTGAGCTGATCAATGTGAATTGGTAATGTATCATCTTGTTTGTAGGGCTTAAGTCTGAGGGACTTAACACACAGAAACATCTTTATCCACTGGGTGTGCAGAGGATTGAACACAGGTTGCTGAGAAGGCATCTAGCCCAGCTTGTTATTACATAATGGCCATCAGTTGTACACTGGTCAAAAGTGGTTCAGAAAGCACGAGACCCAAACCACTACACTTGGGAACAGAGGTTATCTTCCTCAAAACTGCACCCGCAGTTCTGACCTGGAGAACATTGTCACTGAGTCAAGGCAGGGTGAAGAAAAACTAATTTTTGGCTATCTAGTGTCTCTTCTGTTATGTTACTCACCTCATCTCTTATCAGATGAATTTCTGATCATGAAGAAAGATTAATGGAGCTAGGAAACATAGTAAGATGTTTGTTTATATCTTTTTCTAACCATTGAAAGAGTGAAACATTCAGATTTTTACTAAATGAGATCTGGATGTAAATATGTTACTAGGAACTTTGTCTAAGATACAGTTAAAGGTATTGTTTAAAGTACACTTAAAAGGTGTGTGCATTCTTCACAAATCAGTTTGATGTAAGATATAGGAATGACTACAATGAATAAGATTCATGTGGGCTTGTTAAAGTTCAGAGTACTAAATCTTGGTATAATAGCTTAGGTGAACTTCCTTGTCCTGGAACTATTATAGAAAAAAAAAAAAAAAGACGCAACTGTAAAGCCAATATTGAATAAATTATCATAACATGCTATAATTTAATGACAATAGACTTTTTTTGTCAAACACTGGTTTGACTCTTTTGTCTCTTCCACATTAGGTGGAAATTTTTGCCACTAGGGATGGTTATAGGTAACAGTGATCCAAACATCTTTTGAAGTAAATCAATATTTTAAGATAGTGGTTTCTTTTCATTTTAAAAAGGAAACAAAAATACCAAAATAAACTAGAAAGTAGTAACACCCTCCTCCTCCTGCAAATCACAAAAGTCCAAGGAAATATTTAAGAAATTTGCTGTTTAAGATGTATCACTTTCACATTCCTACCCTCTTAATCCAATTTCATACTTTTAGCTGCCTTTGTGTGAAAATTTTACCTTTGATCATTTTTGTAAGGCTCCAGTCAGAAAAAACAGCAGCAGTTCTGAGTAGAGTAGGATATCAGTACCTAAATAGAGAATGGTGGTAGACTAAATCTCACAGAGAAAATGATCCTTTTTTGCATAAACAACACCAATTGTGAGAAACAATTGAAACAAATTATATGTAGGTCTTTTTTCACTGAGGGAAATTCCTTATTATTATGTTATCTGTGTATATGTACTTGTTTCTTTTAGTATTTTCACACTGTAAGCCCTTTGGGGCCAGGAGTGTCCACCTGCTGTAACTGTCAAATATTATTACTGCTACTCTTATTATTAGTCATACTAGTTGTAACTTTTTCATTGTCATCCTGAGAAAACAATAAATCATGTGCAGAAGCAGTTTCAGCAGTCCTGAAACAAGACTCAGGATCCATAAACTCTTAGGTAAGATTTCCTCCTTTAAGTAACAGAATGGTATGGTAATCTGTCTTAGGACATGGAACTATAGAAAAAAACCTAAAGGCTTAAGCATACAACAAAGTTACTGCAGCATAATGAAGTGCCGAGTAACAGCTGAGATGTAACAATGATTCTCACTCCACACCAAACCCAAGAAAATGTACGTATTATTCTTGATCGAAGGAAGAGCATTATGATTTTGTTTGCTAGGCTGAACATACTAGATTTTCAGCTGTGGGCAAATATCCTCCATTTACAAATACAAGCATGTGAAAAGAAGGTATTTTTTAGTAAAATGCTAATTCACAATCTGTTGTACCATTTATGTATTTACACATTTCGTTTGTGTGTGTGTGACGTGTGCACACGGATACATAGACATGTATTCAAATAACATTGAAGTAGTGAAGTTGTGCACCTAAAAGTTAGAAAAAGGTATTTTGTAATGATTGTAATGATAATAATTATAATAATAGTAATAATAATAATAATAATAATAATTGTCATCATCATCACCACTGGATTTCTTTGAGACCTGAGCCTATTACATGCTGCACGTTTACATAAGAAGACCTAAAAATTAGAGACCATATCAGAATGGTCATGAGAGAGCTAAATCAAGGCTGTACAGGCAACTCAAAAGTAAGACAATTCCTCACAAAGCTTTGAGCTAGCACCTGCTTCCCAAAGGAGGCGGAAATGGCTCTGTGACCCTCAGAGCTCGTGCAGCCTTCTGGGTTCTCCACCGCAGTTTTCTAGTGTGGAAGAGACACAGCATTGATTCGGAAACCTCTGTGTCCAGCCCCATGCTGCTCATCAAACCAATATCTGGGCAAACATAAGTCTCCTTTTCCCTGAATGGGAAAGACAGCCATGTGCTCTGGAGAGTGCCTGAAACTTGCTGCAGCTGGTGGGGTTTCATGCAGCCAACTTGCAGTTGTTTTCCCAGAGAACATAGGGATGTAATTGCTATGAGACCTTGTGATCAACTTTGCTTAAGACTGGATATTAATCTGTTGATTAATAAGGACTGATTCTTGATAATTTAGCCTTTCGTCTTAAGAAAACTACCAAAAAAAATTCAGTGAGTAAAAATCTGAAAAATGATGTTCAAGAAGGCAGTCTGTGTGCAACCTTTTAGAGCCAACATACTGTTAAGATTTTGTGCAGCATTTGTGCTGGAAATCGAAATATTTCTCTTTAGTTCAGCAATTTTTTTAAAGTCATCAATAAACTTGATTCCCTGTAATATGTCAACCTCTCTGCTTTGCATTTTCATCTCTAGTGCATCTTCTTGATTGAACATGATTTTACAGAGGCCTTCTCACTTTTAATTTCGCTTTCAATTTTAATTTTGCTTTCAAGCCCAGTATATCTTGCTTCTCTTATTTTTTCATATTGTAACACAGGTGAAATAGTTGTGGCAAAGTGTGGACTAGCTAACAATTATGTCTATCTACTAGAAGACATTAGGAAGCTTAGCATTCTCACTTTATGCATTTTGTCTATGCAATTAATATTTGCACTTCAGTGTATTTACTGAGGATTTTCTAGTATTTGTTTTACTTTAATTTATAGTTTATACAGAACTATCAGCCATAGTTAGATGTCTCAAAAATCTGCAGAACTTTTCTTCTTGAGTTAAAGGGGAGTAATTAGGTTATTATTTTTCAAAACTTTTTGAGAATTTTTTTTAAAGACAAAGAAAAGGGGGGGTGACAAGTTACTGAACACATACATGGTATATTGCTTTGGTTTACTTTCCTTGTTTCTGAGCACTGCTAATATAGAATTAGAGGCTGTAAAACTCAGACTAGAGGTAATAAGGATCAAAAATCAGGGTCCACACCAACTGACGAATTGCCGGTATCAGACCAGTGTAGATATTAATCACAAAAACCCATCCAAATCCATATTTTCAGGAAAGCTTAGTCACTTACTCATAGGCATTAATCACTCAGAAGCACAAACTTGTGTCTTTCACCTTGGACAAGTTTCTGGACCTGTGTTTTAGTTTCCACTGTACTAAAAAGCAAACCTCTTATACTAGTATACTGATTATACAGAGCAACACATTGAATGAGGATAACTTCTTTCCTTAAAAACTGAAGTAACAGGATCTTACACTAAAAAAACTTAAACCCATATTTTTCAGAAAACATTCTAAACATGTTCTTATAGATTACTCAGCCAGGCATATTCACTCTTCACTGTTCCTTAAGCATACAGAAAATATTTGTATCCACAATTTCATGCAATGACTATGTATAGTAATATATTAATTATCTATTGAATGGGCAATTTTTGTACAAAAGCAATTTTTGTACAAATTTTTGTACACTGTAATCGAGATGTCTGCAACACACTTTGTGATTTTCATTGTGTTGAGAAAAAAGGAAAATGTAGTTTTTGGTGGTTTCTGGTTGACTTCTGGTGGTTCATTAGTCTTTATATTTTAAAAACTCTGCCTCAAGGGACTAGCTGTACTTCCAGTTTTCTGGCTTGAAGTTAACTTATTTAGCCAAGTGTACCTGACAGGAAAATGGGCTTCTTATTTAATAAGTTTTTTTATTTAATAAGTTTCTATTTTCCTGAATACAGTGCATACAACACATCAGATGTTTTGTTTCTTGATGATGTCACAAATTTATTTTTGCATATCTAAAATCACATTAGTATCTTTTAAGATTGTATAACCATAAAAATAAACTGGTTTTTATCTTTGAAATTAGCACAGGTTAGGTATTAGGAAAAGGAGACAAATGGAAAATCTATTTTTAGGTAAATGTCACACGGCCTGTAACTGAGTTGCTGAGCTTTCAGTTGTCTTGGACAGTTTCATTATTCATTAAATTGAATTTTAAAAAGCTTTTCCTGTGTTAATCTTTTTTGGTGAAATAATGAAGGATTAGTATAAAATATCTATATTCTATGAGATTCATTGTAACTGTAAAAAAATTCTTTCACTTATTAACTTATATAAATTCAGTATTTCCTGATTAATGATTAAACCTATACTCTGGTATTCAGCATTTAGAATTCAATCTTATTTCCTGGAATTAACAGTTTCTACTACAGTTTTTATTATCAGAGCATAAATATGGGAAAAGTAAAGTGGGTACAAATTTGCCTTGTGGTGCAAAGTGCAGTTATAATTTCTTTGCCATTGTCACAAAACAAGTATGCAATAAAATTAAAACAGTGAATGAAACCGTCTACATGGTTGAGGCTACTAACTGTTTTTCAGATTGCTACTTTTGTCAGCAAAGAATAAGCAATATGCAATTGGCTTCTCCTTTATATATTTCTGTAGGAAAATATTTATCAGAGGATAGGGGGGTTTTGTGTGTGGGTGTTTTTTTTTTTAATTTGCTACTGCACATATATATAATCTGTCATAATAATAGCAGAACTGCAAATACCAGACCCATCAGCCTACTATTTTAGAGAAAATTATGAACACTCTTAATTAAGAGCCTACATTGCTCATATCCTGTTTAAGAGGATAAACATGATTTTATAACTAAAGACTCCCAAAACAATGCAAAATTTTTGAGGGGGTAAAAAAGAAAAGAAAAATCCTTATGTAAAGCCAAATATAATGGGTTACAGAGAAGATTTGGGAAACTTATTTTTCCACGTTGTAGTACTTTCTTTCCTGATCACTTTGTGGTCTCGGAAGAAGTAGTAATCCAAGTATCAAAAATATTAGACAGATACTGTTTACAAATGGAAAGGGGTTTTTTTTCCCTTTAATGATGTAACAGTAACATAGAGACCTTATAAAAATGCCTCTATCTCTAGACATGTGTGCTTTATACAGTCTCACAACACTCGTATATTGCAGATAAATTGTTCATCTGATTTTAGGAAACAATTATATAGAAATCAAATCACAAATTTATAACAATTCAAAGATTAAAGTAGCAGTATTTGGTTTGGGCAGTTTACAAAATGGTTTTCTCACTGTCAGGAGGCTAAGATTACCAATTTTTAGCACGCTGATTATGCATATTTTCCAGTGGACATAAATAGCCTAGATTGTGAATAGTCCACTTCAGAAAAATGAGCCAACACAGCTGATACTGATGCTTTGTTTGGTAATTGTTGCTGAGATACAAATTGTTTCAGCAAACACAGAAGATAACAGAAAGATTATGAGACTAAAAGCAGATCAGTAGCACACCAGAAAAAAAACAAAAAAAAAAAAAGTGGCTTGAGTTGTTAGTGGGAAATCAGACTCTTTTGTGGTTTTGTTATGTGATATAGCTTGTGTATGTAATGGTACCTAAAACTATTCCTGAGCCAGGGCTGGGGTTCACTTGCCTAAAGACATGCTTGAATTGTTCTCTGTAATTCCATAAAATATCAAGTTTTCCACATGAAAGGAAGGGGAAGACCCAAGGGCCTGGAAGATAGCCTAATTTTAATTTCTAAAAACCACCTATAATCAAAAAAGGTTTGGCTTGGTTGCCTAGGCAAAGATATATGCTACTACCTTAGATACCCTTGAGTACCCTTGGTACACCTCCAGATGGCCTTGGGGTCTCTTGCAGGTGCTGTGTGGTACTCACCAGCCCTGTGAGACATGATTCAAATTCTTTTGGCCATCTCAGGAGTTGTGTTTAGGCCATTGAACTGGGCCTGGGACAAGGGTCACTGTACTCTTCGGAAGCACCAGATGCAGATTCAGCTGACCAAAAATAGGCCTGTCTCGCACAGAGTGAGCTCAGGAGCTCTCCAGAACCTTTTGGCTGGATCCCTATTGACTATCACAGGAGCTAAACTGTTCAGCTCACATTGTGGAAACAGAAATTTAAGCAAACTGAATCCTAATGGGGTCAGAATGAAAAAAGGAAAAGGAGTCTGCAAATAAGAGGAATGATTATAAAAATGAACTTGGTATGTTTAGATCAGCATTTGTTTGTAAGGCTGACATTGTACACTAGTTTTCTGCTTCATTTTCTTTTCCTTGGCTGCATTACCTTCTAGTCCAGAATTGTTTCAATTTATTATTACCATCCTTAGCTACCTAATTGTGCTACTAATGAATACAAATAATCTAGGCATCAGGCTTTTAGAGACCCACTTCAGTGTACAAATAATAGTTTGTTGTGTAACTGCTGATTATGGGAGAAGGTAACTCACATTATGGAAAATATGTGCTGAAATATTGGGTGATGAGGAAAGCAATGGATTCTGTACTATGCATTTTAAATTGTTAAAAAGTATTGTCATTCTTGTTTCATCGAGTTGTCCATCATGGGAACATGTGAGATCATCTGAGCCTGGTTTTTAAGCACGTGTATTTACATTTGGAACTTCATTTCAATTTTTTGAGTGCCTCTATTAGCACTATCACACATGAAATATGTAGTTGGCTACCAAATTGCCTATTCAAGTACATATGTATGGAGTTTGAGCACTCAACATTAAGCATTTACATTTCAAAATTGGATCCCTTGTGCTTGAAAGCCTTGAAAATGGTACTCTATGGTCAGCCTAGTGCAGCGTCAATTGAAATGCTGTTTGAATGCAATGTAGAGCTTCCAATTGCTGCTTCAGAAAGTGTTATGCTGAATCTGGAACACTTTGCATAATTTAATTAATTATGCCACTAAAAACTGATTTTCTCTCAATTTAAAGCAAACAGCTTTTATGAGGGTGAACTGCAGCACCCAGGGATATCAGGTGTCCAAGCTTTTAATCCTATTACAAAGACTTGACAACCACTGATGGAAACTGGAAAAACATAAGCCTCCAGCAGGGCAACAAGTGAAGAGGAAGAAGGAAACAGATTTTTAATACTCTTTGAAAGCACTATATGCATTAAATCAAAACCAAATGTAAAAAGTGACAGAACTGGTAGCTTGCATCTTGTTGTGCAGACGGTGAATAGTGTCTAAAGAATAACACTTATTTTGCTTTGGCATTAATGAAAATAACTGTTTCCTCTAAGAGGAAAAGTGTTCTGTTTAACTAGCATAAGAAAAACACAGTGAATGGCCAAAACTATTTGTATCTGTGTCTGTTCACTTAAAGTGTTCAGGAGCTCAACAGTCAGAAGTTTGAAAGTGGTTTCTAATGTTATGGATTGGATTCTGTCTATAAATCATTTTCCATATAAGCAAATCTTAACAGATGATTACAGACTACAAGTATTAAGGACACTGTCACTAAATGCTAGCCTTGATACTTTGGCTTTCTGAAACTTGTCTTCTCTCTTCCAAATTATTACTGGGTTCAATATCGCGCTAAAACAGCAGACACTGTAATTTTGAAGCAGAAAAGAATACTGATTTAGAAAAGCTCTAATTTCTGAGCCACATAAGCAGAGCCATAATTGGCAAACTATAACTGACCTTGCAAAATTCTGTGACCAGGTTAAGAAGGGTCACAGAAGAATTTACTCCGTCTCCATATCGAACATCAGCATGTAACATGAAATTAACTGTAGAAGATCTTGCTGATAAAAATAGGGAAAATATCTCATTACCGGGAATTCAGCAGCTGTATAAAATGCAAATATCTTCCTTATAATGCTAACAAATATTCTTATAATTACTAATATATATTTATGTATTATTTGTATTCTTCATATATATATAAGATGCTACACCCGGCTCAAAGGGGAAACAGGAGTTAGTAGGGCTCATTGAAATAGCTTTAACCTAGATTTAAAGGGGGAAAGGGATAAAACCAAGCTCGTTAGAGATGTCTGGAAGAGGCACACCAGTGTTTGAAGGACAGTGTTTTAGCAAGGTCCTTTGCTCTGCCGTCTCACTAGAGGTACAGGATGGAGAGCTGTGTGGTGGCAAAGACTGCAAAGTGGGTTATTTATGTGTTAGAAATTGCAGAAGTACCTAAGAATAGTCATGGAGGAGTTACTTGTCTCCCCCAAAATGGTGGGATCAATAATGCATCTAGAGCAATGCACACAGCATGGCCACCAAACAGGAAGAGCTGGAAGCCATTGTGCAGCAGGAAAACTGTGGCAGAGTTGCCAGCATGAAGACATGGTGGGATGACTTCCACAACTGGAGTTCTGCAATGGGTTGCTATAAACTCTTCAGAAGGGAGAAGCAAAATGGGAGGGTGGGGTAGGCCTGGATGTTAGGGAGTGAAATATGTGCATCACAGTGAATAAAAAGCAGAAAATTAGAGAATATAAAATTAAAAGGAAAAAAAATATTTTTCCAGATAAGATTTAGCTGCTTTACTATGTATTTAAATGTATGTTCATGCTCTTTGAGAGTGTCTTAGTTCTCAAAATACAAGAAAACGTGTTCACTTGTTAGAGGTCATGAGATTCTTGCATTTACCATCTCAAGTATGTTCACTGCATAAAGGTTATGAAAATTTCTTGTAAAATAATAAAAGTATCTCATATAATTGATTCCTTTCATTGTTTCATAAAATTACTTTGTTTGATTGCAGGAGTCTTTGGACTGAATTTTCATTACCTACTTCTGAACAATTTACACTGGGATTGAGACAGTATTGAGCTAATGAGTTAGAATTTATATTGAGCCTTAACTGTCTTCCTGAAGTAACTAGGGAAAGAAAATCATGGCAATAATGGAGTATTTTTCATTATAAACTGTGTTGTACAGCTTTTACAATCAGGTTTTTAATAGATCTGGAGAAATTAAATTGGAATTCTACCAACTTCTGCGCTTTTGTCATCCAATGAAAACGATGTTAAAATACGTCAAGACTAATAGGCTTATCCCCTTTCTACTGAAGTAAGAAGGAGGTGGTGTCATTCCTATTGTTTTTCAGGCTCTGTTGTTCATTAAAGAGTAGGGTGTATGTAGGAAAACATTCAGAAATATGCACTTTGCTATAATCCATAATGCTAAATAGAAACTGAGCATAGATCAAATACATCTTGACTTATATCATCCTGAAGTCCCTATCAAGACATGGTCCCATGAAAATAGTAGGCATTTTCAAAGTCAGGAGGTTGAAATTGTGCTCTACATGAAAAAGGAAGCAATCATATATTGCTGATGGGTATATTAATACTGCTGAGAATGCATGCATATATCCATATTTATTAATATATTCAAACATTGTTTATTGATTGTGTATGGTAAATAAACTCATACAGTGAGTGTATAGATTACTGTGTATGCATAAACATACATACACTCAATCTCAGCATTACGTGTAAGTACACACCAAGAATAATACAGTTTGTCAGATTGGAAGATCTTAACCTTTTCATTGCATATAAATATACAAATTAATAATGAGATATTAATTATTATTGTCCTTTATACAGAGTGTATTGTATTGCCCTTTAATTTTATATTATTTAATTCTATTTTTTTTTTTTGCTATGGTTATTTCTCATCTCATTACTTGTTTGTCCCCATTCTTCTTTGCTGTTAGTCTGTTCCACTACCAGAAGACTGCAAGAATCAATGTAATCCCTTATATTTTTATTAATAATATGAAATAGAAATTGAATATACAAAATAGAATCATCCGCCAAGCATATGTGCATGCGTGTTGGTGCCCTCCATAAATTAAATGTTTAATTATTTCAAAGAATGTTTATTTATTCACAAATACAGGACACAATATAACTGTAGTTTAAATTTTAAATGGCATAACAGGACATATTTTTTGTTAGACATTTTGCAGGCAAAAATATTCTCTCACATATTAAAAAGTGCCGTATATAGTTTTATTTTCTAATGTATGAGAATATGTACAATATACCCAAAACACAGACTTTGTGTGAATGAGCACAACTCTAATACTTTACGTTTGTGTGCTACCTCTTAACTTAAAAAAGTTATTCTTAAATTCCTTTTTCAGAGGGTGGAAAAAAACCCCAACCCTAAAGTCCTTCCCCCAAGCCACATATTAAAAAAGAAAATTAAAAATAAATTGCCACTTGCAAGAAAGGTTAGAATGCTGTCCTTGCTTCCAAATTCAGAAATTGAAAATTTGGAATCTTCATTCATCCAAATAATACATATTCATTCCCCACAGGCAGCAGTGATGGTTCTTGGGATAAAGAAAAACTTCAGTCTCCCCCCACCCAAGGATCACAGGCCTCTGTTAACCACCCCAACTTGCCTGGGCAGCATAATGTTCCAGTTAGCCATCCTCTCAACCCTCTTCGACAGAACCACCTTCTGCCAAATGGTACGGGTTGACATCTTTCAGCACTAACATCAGCAGTTTTCTAGTTCCTGTCTCTTTTTTTTTTTTGTGTTTATATAAATAGGCAATGAAAAAGTCAAGGATGTGCGGAATACTGGAATACTTCCTTTAAAGTATTAAGCAGGGGAAGTGCAGACAGATAGGAACAAACATGTATGCAATAAAATTGATACTTACAATAACTTCTAACCTGTGCATCAGTGGCATAATGGCGCATTGCTAAGGCACCTTACAGCAGATACCAAAAACTATAATAAAGAGCCATTGCTTAGCAATGATATCATACATTACTCAGATATGAACAAACTAAGAGCTCTATAGCCTCTCCTTGTGGCTAGAAACCCTCCATGGTTGCTAGTGATTCACCCCTGCATCTCCCAGAAGAGAACTGACACAGAGCTGCTTTTTCCTGCAACGTGAACCACCTTGTCACCTGTCACTTGAATATTGTCCATCAGGAGAAAAATAAGACAGTGCCCAAGAGAAGATGCATAAACTTGTTTCCCTGTTTCTCCCCCCAACAGGGTTGGAACTTCCTTTCATGATGATGCCCCACCCGCTGATTCCCGTGAGCCTACCTCCAGCCTCTGTCACGATGGCAATGAGCCAGATGAACCACCTTAGCACCATTGCTAACATGGCAGCAGCAGCACAAGTGCAGAGCCCTCCATCCAGGGTGGAGACTTCTGTTATTAAGGTAACTATTGAACAAACCAAACCCTGCCCAGCCAAACCAAAAGGCGCCAAATCGTAGCCCACTCCCAACCACCATAAATATTGTAAAGGTGTATTGTATAGGTGTCAAGTGTTCTAAGGTAAGTCATAAAGTCAGTAAATGCAAGAAAACTAAGTAGGATGACTCTGTGAGCACAACAGGTCACTGGTGGCCACTGTTACCTTCTCAGTTTCCCTTTGTCTCTCAAAATCAGTATTAAAGCAACAGTCAAACTGAAGCATTTGCATACACAGCTTTGTGATATCTCGTATTTCATAGTCTGTAATCTAATGGTCCTTGAGGTATCATGGAAAAGATTACTCTTAAATTAGAAGGGATTGTTCCTCCAACTTTAAAATCTAAGCATTTGAACTGAAGTGCTCTAAATTATCTGAAGGCTGAAAGGTTTGATATTTTACCTATGCAGAAACTAAATTTACCAAATCCCAGAACAAATTAGAATGAAGTAGCACAGAACAGTCCCAGTAATCTGCAGGTCAGGACTGTAATATTATAGGGATATCTCAAAAATATCTGATATCTGAACTTGTCTACCTGTTTTATGTTTTGTTTGTGGCCTTTAATTAAATTAACCTGGTTATAGAGGCATTTGCCAGAGGAATGGAGTCTTTTCTCCCTTTTACTGAAGGTGATCTGTTTTCATTTTAAAGGTGCCAAATTGTAATTTCATTTTAAAAGATACTTCCCTGTTACCATTAGATAATTATGAATTGATATTTATTCAGATATCTGCATTTTGCCTTTTGTCTTTCTTTAGTTCTATAAATGAGAAAGAGAAAGCACACAAACTTTTGTTCTTTTATCTAATGTATCTTAGAAATAGACACGCAAAAGTAAGTTTATGTGGTTTTTCAGGGCTATGTTGGAAATCTGTCCATTCATGCAATTCCTTTGACAAAGATTAGGTAAACTTAGAATCTTTTGGACCTTCAAATCAGGAGTTACAAAAGATTTGAAGTTCATGATGATTTAAGTAAAGTGAAAAGGTATGACTTTATTATGATATTTGACATACTGGTGCACCTTTCTTCTTTAACCTAACAAGCACAGAACCGCAAAGAACTGTTCAGTTAAAAGTCAACAAATCTATGTTTTTATTGAAAAATATAGAAAAATATGATCTGACGGCCTAATTTAGTCACCTACACTTCCAAATGTAGGGTCTTCTTTGGAGGCCTTCAGTGGCATCCCTTTCTCACCTTTGTTGACATGATACTGTTTTTTTAAGATACTGTTTTGAGAAGAATTGTTTATTTAGGAAGTATGCCAACAGGACTCGATCCTGCCCTAGTTTCCATCTTGCCCCTGTGTTGGGGATATAAGCACTCTGTTGCTAACTAACTGATTACATGGTGATTTTTGCACCCTTATTTTTCTATTTTACTTGATTGGTATTTAGTAAGAATTACGTGTTACTAATGTTCTCTAGAACACATGTGGTGCTTTATTTCATTCTAAATTTATTTTAATTGGAACAGTGGCTACTGGTCCTACTGGGGTATCTAAAAAATGAAGATTGAGATGGAGCACATGCTAAATGACACCTGACATATGAATTATTGTGCCAACAAAACTTTGTTTTCATTATTTTCATGCTATTTTCCCTCTTTTCATTTTCTATGAGCTATTTGATTTCATATGTAAGAGTATAAAACTTGACCTTCATGAGCATTGGTAACCTTCTGTTTCTAAACTTTAAGAAGCTGACTTCTAGCTTGTAAAGCTGATTTACTAGCTAGTTGTAGCTATTAAAACTGCCTAAGTTACCATGGCCTACATTTAAATATGTCTATGGGAGCACATTGCAGTGTGACTGCTATCTTTGTCTCCAGTTACCAGTCAGGTACATTTGAGTACAACATATCTCATAGGCCATGTAAAAATGGTTTCCTTTCGTGGAAAGCAGGTCCTGCTCTGTTGACAGATCTAACCCCATTATGGGAACATTGCTGGACCCAGGAAGCACTTAACTGAGAAGTACTTTTGGCTTCTGTGATCTAAACCTGTCTAGTAGGTTTAGAACTATTGGACTCTGAAAGGGACATACTGTCATCATATAACTGTGCATATTATTATAACTCTGGGCAGTCCCATACCAGAAAATTTTCCTTATCCTGGGGGTTGTTTACTTCTTAACAGTTCATTTTTGTAACTCATCTATTTTCTTTAGCAGACATAGATTCCTTATAATCTAGGTGAAGACCTTGAAAGTCTTTTAGCAATTTAGGCTCTATGAAACATTCTATCAGCATGTTGTAACTGGAAAATCATAATTTCTTTCCAAAAGTCTACTTATTTAAGCATTTGTTTGTTTTAATAATCTACAGTATGTATCAATGTAATTTTTGAAAATTCACCTCTCATATCCATGCTAATTAAATATTCATTGTAGCTGCCAACTTTTGCATAACTCCTGACATAACATCCTGTGCAAGTTATTTGACAAAGCAGGTTTCATGTTCCCATCTGGTTTGCACATAACCGTAATATGAAAATATGTGGATTTCAATGAAATGTTTTTAAATGACCAAATTAACCTAAGTTCTCTTTAGAAAAGTGTGCATATATGAGGATGAAATGCACTTTTTTTTTTTTGAAGTTTGCACTAATAAGTTGAGGATTTTGGGTCTCTTGTGTAGAACATGATATTACCCAAGTGCTGTCATGACTTCTTCAGTCAAGGCCTATAACTTACTGCTCACAATTAATTTCTACTACAAGTGAATCCATAAACACAAGTTTTAATCTGTCACTCAAAACTCACTTCTAAATGTAAGATCTTACTGCACACAGTTATTTCAACAGTACTATAAGGGCTAAGGAACTTACTGTTTCCTACTCATTTCTTCAGCCCCATTGTGGTACAACACATGTCTAGATTTATGTCCGATTTATGTCCTCTGTTATTATCTATTCCAGGTGGATATGGTCATATGGATAGAGGTAGCACAGCTGAGTAACTGTGTTCCTATTTTTTAATCCTGAACGGGATTGAAACATAAACTCCAGAAACTGAAAAGCATGAGGTCATTATTAGGGGATTTTCTTCTCATGAGGATGGACATAATGTCACTGGCAATTTACCTGTTCTTCTCTAGTCAGAGGCTGTGATTTTAATGTCCACTGAATTATATGCGCTGAATAGTTGAGCAGGAAACTGTAATCAGCATGCTTCTTGAACCTTGTACTGGTAATGTAATGTTTATGAATAATAACTTATACTACAATCAAAATAAATATCTTCAAGAATAAATGTAAGTGAGAAGGCCAAACCTTCTTTTTCTTTATTTTTACAGGAATGGATAAATAGTGCAGTTGCTCTCTTTCATGAAACTATTTGTTATTAGAATTATAGCTTCCAGTTTTTTACTGCTATTATTTTCAGACATCTTGGTTTTGTTTTTGTTATGGTTTGACTCATTTTTTTAACCCTAATTTTACTGAAGTATTTTCTCCTTAGTATCAATGTTTCCACAAATTGAAAAGTTTTTGAATCACTCTTCTCAGAGTTTGTAGTTGTTACCTGAAACAAAAGCATAGATTTGAAATTAGAGTACAACGTTTGCCAGTACAAACTCTGCTTGAAAGTTAGAAGGCCTGTGAGAAATTTTCGAAGTAAATCAATAGTAACCATATCTAATTAAGTAACAAAGAACAAAATTAAGTCTTAGAAAATCAAAGTCTTCAGATTATGAACATTGAGGTTCATTGGATAGAAGAATTGCCTTTGTGAACAGTGCCACAGTAGATGACTTGCTGACCTTTCCTTCCAATTCACTGACTTCACAGCTAGCCCTGTTATCTTTAAACTCACAAAGCTTCAAATGCCTTTCTATTACTGGGCAATATTTCATTTCTTCATGATAAGATGTTGGAATAAAGCTGAGATCATGTACTAACTAAACATTTTATCCTGCTGTATTCAGGAGATGAGACAAAGACAAAATTACAAGGGAAGCTTTACAAAGCAACACCTTAGATTTGGCAGTGAACTCTGAGCCCTAAAATCTTCAGAATTATATTTCAGAAGAGCGTTGTGCCCTTTCGAACATGAGACAAACATTAGATGTCTTTTTGTAATGGAATGTTTAGATATATGAGTTGGATGAATAAGGGGAGAGCAACAACAAGCAGGGACAGCAGATTGTGACAACAATGAATTGCAGCAAGTGTGACATCTGTGACCTGGGGATGCTTTAGACATGAAGTGGCTTTCATCACCTGCCCATGGTTTCAAAGGCTCAGCTTGTTAGCAGTTTCACTACATCAATTTTTTTTCATTCAGCAGAAAGATATATTGAAATATAAAGGACATACCTTATATTAATAGCAACTTGAAATTGCATTTTAAAAGTTAGAACAGAGCAGCAGCATGCCAGAATCAAAAATTGCAATTTATCCATATGTGACTAATACTTATAGAAAGAATTAAGAATAAAACAGAAGAAACCAATATGTCCAGCTGAAAAAGTGGAGACAGCAGTGGCACAATAGTTTTCCACTGTGTAATGGATATATCAGACTAAACTTTGTTAATTCCCTCACATGTATCACAGCACTGGTTGAGTTACACTATTTTATACCTTTTCTTTAATCTGTCTATCTATCTATTGATATATTCCTGTGTTGCAATAGCAGAAATTTACTGTGAACTTCTTTAACAAAGGTAGCTGCTGACAGATTTTATTTTTTAGAATAACTCTGTTTATAGGACTATTCTGACATGAAGTTTTATTTTAGAATTCATTCACTTTTTCATTTTTCATTGGCAGTATGTGTGTTCCTGTTGATGTTATTTAATGTTCCTATCTTTTTGTTTTGCCTATAATAGATTAACTCAGTTGGTCAGAGCCTGGTGCTGATAACACCCAGGTCATGGGCTCAATCCCCACATGGGCCATTCACTCAAGACTGGACTTGATGGTCCTTCTGTGTCCCTTCCAGCTCAGACTCGTGTGTTTCTGTGATTGTTTACCAAAAAGTCCAACTAATGGCCAAAGAGAAGACATATGTCACTGCCATACAGAAATGGCTGAACAGAGTACATTTTAATGTCTCATGTCAGACTGGTGGTGAGCAAGTCCAGAGAACATTCCTGAAAGAAAACAGACTCTAAGAAGAAAAAGGGCAAGTTCACTTCACTGATCTGAATCTTGAATCCTGTGTTGAAGGCAAAAGTTTTCTATGGATACTTCTGTGCCTTACAGGAAAAGCATTATGCAGACAGTGGCAGCATTCCTGTGAAGCTGGATATGCTATACTCATTTTACAGACAGGGAATGAGAACAAAATTGATTGTATTCCAAATTGGCAGAAACACCCTTTTTTTATGCCTAATCTAAAAACACCTGACTTTTCAGATAACCTACTATTTTTAGAGACATTAGTGCATTGTGTATTCAAAATAGAAATTTTAACATTACTTCAAAGTGCTTTTCTTGAATGTGTAAAACTGCAGGAGGGAAGCTGCTTTAATTTCCTCTTTATCTGATACATGAAGTATGATCAAGTTTTCTTTATGTAAGAAGAAATTTGATTTAGAGCATTTAAATAATAAAATATAATTGGTCTACAATAAATATTTTAGAATAAAAATAGGACCATCACCTCCTAAAACAACTACTTTTAGATGTTAAGAAACTAAACATGAAAATTGGAATATACCTATAAATTTTTAAATATAATGTAAATTAAATAACACTTAATTTTATCTGGCTGCAGAGAATATGATATCTAAATTGTAGGAACTTGAACATAACAGAGAAAATCTCCACATTAGAATAACTTGTATATATGCACATTTCTTTTTTTTTTTTTTTTCATTTAGAATGAGTAGATCTTCGGTCAAAGTATAATTGACCTTCTTTATTATGGCTTAACCATCTTTATATTAGAGGACACTGTGTTCCACCTCATTAATTAATTCTATTTATATGATTAATATTATTTGTTTTAGCTTTTAATACAGTTTTTATCTAATGACCTTAGAGGAAGCTAACTAAATATGGTAGGCTGTAACTTGGAATCGTGTTCCTTTTTTCCTAATAATATTGGATCCTATTACTTCTTTTATCATGCATGCTTCTGAGGTGCAGTTTGAAGCTAATAGCAGCCATATGCCCATATGAATTAACTTGTGGGATGTAGAATAGGTATCTACACATGACACATTGAAGGTAGTACGAACTTTGTGTTTGGAAGTTTGCATGTTCACATGTGTAACAGGGAACTGTGTATGTAGTGTGAGATTAACCTGATGCAAAATGGCCATGGGGCCAGGTACCAGGGATGAGATTCGTATTGCTGACTTGTAGGGCATAATACATTGGGTCTATTTGAGATAGTTACTTTAGAATGGGGTGAGTTGTACCTTGGAAACATAAATGTATGGGTGACAAATGAGCCTAAGGTGACTAGTTGTGATGCAGACATTTGTAGTATAGACAATGACATCTAGTCAGATGAATTTGTGGTGTTTGGCTGGATGTGTGGTTTGGATTTACTTTGAGGGGTAAATTCCTAGTGATGCTTCTTAAGCTTACTTTTTAAGTAAGGCCAGATTTTCAGAAGAGGAGAAAAAAACCTTAAAAAAATCAGAAAGTATGTCCAGCTTGCCAACAAGGAGTTACTAATTTGATTTGAAAAGAGTTTCTTGCATGTCTATATATTTGCATATTGCATGGGGTTTTTTGTATACCTCAGAAGGATATTTTGTTTGTTAGAACAAATATTCATTGTGAAGGTAAAACCAAACTTTTCTTCTGTTGATAGGGATCGACTTTGTTTGCTTGCTTGCTTGCTTGCTTGTTTTTAATCTCTGTAATGGCTCTATCCATTGACACCCACCTCCTGACTAGGTCATTGTAGTTTGTGTACTGCTCATGATTTCCAAGGATTAGATCTCTTGTTGTGGAAGTACTGTTAAAGAATTACTTGGAAGTCTCCTGTTTGGCTTCCTATCAGTTAACTTCCGCTGTAATAATACATGTAGAAAACAGAACAATAAAAATTAAGCCAATTCAGTCTTATTGCCCGTTGATCTCTTTCTTCATTTTATGCTTTCAGTTGTCAGTATTCTTGTGATGGGAACAGCAAAGTAGGTACAATGAAAAATTGCAGAAGTAAAAAGTATAATGGAAATCAAATTAACTTCAATTGGTCTAAAAGATAAATAAGTTCAAGGTATTCACAGAGAGAGAAAACATCGTATGTAAATATCATGGATTCTTTTCTTCATAAGAAAGACATCCAAGATTTAAAGTAATAGTGCAGTTAATGACAATACAAAACATTTGAACTCCTGAATTTTGATTGGGATTAGAAGTGGATCTGTAAGAAGAAGGTGAGAAAGATGTCATTGCATCAGTGTGAAGTTAGCAAGATCTTTAGCAAGCCAGTGATAGTATGCAGATAAGGAAATAGAAATAAAATTTTATAGCATTCAGTCAGTTTGATAACACACATATAGAAGTGACTGAGGAAGTTATGAAATAACTATTAGTCCAGTTAATTTTGCAACTCCTGAATCTAAATGTTCATTTAGAACACCATAGTGTCTTTTACTAAGGTGGAATGAAAAATTAAAACTGTAAAAATAAAATATTCTGTTTGCAGAAAATACAAAAGATACTCAAGTAACTAATTTCTTCCACTTATTCAGCTAAAACAATGTCAAATTAAATGTGACATTTTACAAGAAAGTTATTCCTGGAATACGTCTCACACGAGTTCAAAATAAGTCAGTGAGGAACTGAAGAAAGAAATCTGTGTTTTGATCACTTTTAAAAGCGATTTTTGTAATTCTACCACCAAAAAGGCTTGGAAGACAGATTTCAACCCTCCACAAAGGTTGGAAATAAGCTACTCCTTGTTACAATCCACCCCAAAAGGTGAGGGTAACGCAGGTTCTTGGGGCAGATTAGAGTGAAACAACACTGAATATCGTATAAAACAACACAAATCCATGTTTGTAAATACACACTTGTAGGGTTTATTTTAGAACAATTTGGTTGCAATGGGGAGCACATATGTAGCCATTTAGGTTATTATTATCTGTAGTAATATAGCAATATAAAAGCATAAAAATAACTCTTTAAAAAAAGATGGAAAGGAATAGAAAGATGTCACCACCCATGGACCTCACAACAGGACTTGATTGTTGCAATTTCAGTATCTGTTGGCTGAAGTGATTGTGGCTGGTCTTGATCTGTCGAGAATAGGAAAAGCCCACAAAACACCAAAGTTCCACAGTTATATATGCTTGGGTTCAGGTGGGAATGCCCAGGTTCCTCTCCTGAGGTGGGGAGTTTCACACTGAATGGCATAAGGCTGTGGATCACAGGACACTTCAGGAGGCTCTCATGATCCATAACACCTCCCAAGATGCCGCAGCTGTCTCTCATGTCAGCACAGTTGAGTCAATTATGGCCCATCAGAAGGGGTGAATACCTTCAGACTACATGTGAATGTCCCAGTCCTTTCCCAGAGGGGAGTTTTCATGCCTGAGCCACTACGAAAAGGGCATAGAGACGATAAAAAGCACTAGCCATCAGCAAACTGGCAAGATTTGCATCTTACCAGCCTCCTTCCTTATCTTTTTCAACACCCAGCTGTAGCCTCCAATGGTGAGTGTGTGCTGTCTTCTCCTGGGTAGTTAAGTGAGCCACTGTTAGAGTCATTAACCAGTCCAGTCTCTCACACTCCTGATTAAAAGATTATGCTGATTCTTCTTCTTCTTATTCTTATTCTTATTATTATTATCATGACTGTATAAAACAGTTTGTGTCATTTATACTTTCCCTAGCATGCAGTTAGGCTGTCCAGGGACACTGTGGATGCCCCATACCTGGCAGTGCTCAAGGCTGAAGGGGGCTCTGAGCACCCTGCTCTAGTGGACAGCACCCCTGCCTGTGGCAGATGGGTTGAAACTAGATGGCCTTTAAACATCTCTTCCAACAAACAATTCCATAAGTTACCTAAACTATGAAAAGTATGACCTTGAAAATAAGTTACTTTATCCTCTGCACTTCAATGACTTAAAACACAAACATCCTTGTTCAATAATGAAGAGGAGCAAGAGAACTGGATAGTTTAAAAAATTGTATACCTTTAGAGCAAGACTTAATTGCATGTCTAGAGCTCATTCCATGACTAAAATTAAAGGATGACCAAACCCAAGAGATGAGTCTTATGGCAAAGTAAACTAGAACATACTAAAAAGCCGAGACTAAATACCTGTAGGAGAGAAACAGACAGGAGGTGAAGACTGTGCATGTAAATCTGGTTTGGTTATTGGAAGAACATGTATTCAAACTTTGTCAGAAACGGTAATCAATTTTATTACTAAGGAACAAGAATGGCAAAGAATAAAGAATATTTGTGGGAAAACTGAGGTGGTGACAACTTAGAAGATACCACTTACTTTTCTGTCCTCTTAGAAGCAGAAGGATTATTCCTACATATATTACCTGAAATATCTTCAATAGTGATACAACAGCTAAACTTCATCAGCTTTGTGTTTTGATATATTTTGAGGAAGGCTTTTGATAATGAAGCAATTTTCAAACAGTGAAAACATGCTGCTGAAGCAGAAATAAAATAGGCAAAAAAAGAAATTAGTATTCCATAACTAACTTCGTGACCTCGTATATGGACAAAGACATATGATATAGGGAAGAAAGTATTTCTGGTTTTCTGAATACCATTAATGATGTACTAAGGTAATTCTTTATAAAAAAAGTTACTTAAAAGTAACTTTCAGAATAAGATTTTACAGTATTTGCCTATTTGAGAAATTTAGAAAGAAGCTGATAAATACATAAAGACTCTCCTGTTATACTTGAAGGCACCAAGACAGTGTGATTTTGTGAGTGATATATAGTATTCTGGAGCAAAACTGGAGTGACTTCAATTCTAGAGATAACCTTGAGTCTCATGTGTTAAAATCTCTGATATTGAAATATTTTACCTGTTTTTTACAGCTTAAAATAAAATACCCAGTGTCAAAGGAACAAGTGTTATTTATGAAATGGACTTAATATTGAGGGTGTGTAACTTGTCAGTGGAGTAAGAGTACAAGAAAGGGCGTTAGAGTTCCCTAGATTGAGAATTTCTTTGTGGTAGTAACATTTTTGGAGGAGGTAAATGCCAGATTCTTAAACGCTTAGGATTCATGATTTGGGTCAAATTGTAAAGAGCACCAAGGTAAGGAATGCTTCAAATTTGGCCCCTAAGAGTTTGTTGCCCACTGCTTAATAAAGCCTCTGGTTCTGATACCTAACTGAGAGTCTTAACAATACTGAAACGTTGGTCAACCATACGCTAAATTACTGCATATTACCTAAATTGTTCACACTACTTTTTACCTGAGAGTATCTATAGAAAAAAAATAGGGAAGAAAAAAATGGAGGAAAAAAATAGGGAGAGAGGGTTATATACCAGATTCTCCAGAAATATCTGTCTCTGGGAGTAGGCAAGTTTTGAGAAAAAACATTGGGCAGTGGACAAAATCCTAGGTGATTTCTGTTGCCAGGATTGTAAGTCAGTAAGTTCTATTTCTTTGCTGTTTCATGTAGAGTAACTTGTACAAAAGTGGCATGCTGTAGAAGTGACAAAATAGCTCTGATCTGCATTATTTAATGAACACAATTTTGAACATTTCCTTTTTTGAAAAATTTTAAATGGAGTCTAAAGTTAAGTTAATATTTTGCCACAAACCAAATTAATCTTTTCTACACAAAATCTCTGTTAAGGAAGACATAATGATATTCCAGCACCATTAGTTTATTATTATGACTTTTTTAGAGCTACAGAGTATTTCAATTTATTATTAGTAGCATTGCCATTTATTATTGCAGTGAATTTTTTAAACACAAAAAAATGCTATAGACTAGATTGCTGATTGTGGAACTATGAAGCAAGGATATAAAAAAATAGTTAAGGTACTAAATTGGTTTATTTTGCATTTCTGTATATTTCAATCCTATGTTTTATTGGAATTAAAGGGTATTTTACAAATTAATTGATAAAGCCAAGATATATAGTTTTCTCATGGATTTTGTCTATGTCATATTATATGAGAATAAAACTCATTATCTGTTTTGTTTGTACAGTAATTATATTTCGTTGTCCTGTGCATTCCTTTTGCTCGCTTCATCTCATAATATGTGCTGTAAAAGCACACATAAATAAATAGGATAAACAAATTAAGCTGTTTAAATAAATTAATTTACTCTGCAGCTCTGTATTCAAATCTTATGTGCTCACTGGATTTCATTTTAATGAAACCCTTCTAAGAACAATACTTTGTATGCCAAACGGTGAAATTATATTTTAAATGAATGATTAAATATACCGTGTTCTAATTTATATCAAATCTGTACACTGTGCATGCTTAAATCCTCCTAAATCTAAAGAAATAAATCTTCTACATTCTGAAAACATCTGCATTATAATCCTCCTCTTGAATACCCAGTTCATGGACATATAAACACAATCAAAGTCATAATAAGCCTAGAGCTATGATGCAGTTAAGCTATCCTCATCAATGTTTTTGACTTAAAAACCTAAGACTGCTAAAGTGGAATCCACTTAAATGTCTTGAATCATTGCTCTAAAAAATCTCCTCCCACTCCATCAGTATGCCCATTGAATCCCTTTGCAATCAGAATCTCAAGTTCAGCAGATTTTTTTTATGAAACTTACCTTGAACAAATCTATTGATTACTATAGTTGAGGATGTTGCAAAGTTTCTTAGAAATACATTCAGAGAAAAAAAAATATTTATCTAGTGACTGCATAATGAAATAATGACTACTCAAAAAGAACTTTTCTGCGTGGGGTGTACTGAATGTACTGCTTTTTTCAAGAAAATGCATTTTCAACAGCAAGTCTTCTTTTATGTTATTAAACACGTACTAATTGTATTATTTCATTACCAAAAGCTTTTAGTGAGTTGAATGTGTGCAGTTGTTTGTTGATTGGTGGTTTGGGCTCATTGTTTTTTTCATTATTAGTCAGGTTTTCAGTTATCAAAAGGAGAAAAACAAGCAAAAAATGTTAGTTTAACATCTTCAATCCTTCCTCCTATAGATATCTCCTATAGAATTTATTTATTTTTATCACTATTTTTCCAAAACAGCCTCACTCTCACATACTTTAGCAATGAGTCTTGAGAATTTTCAGCAGTAAAAAGAAAACTGCAGGGAAAGACAGCAAATTTTCTAGAAAGAACTATTCTGCACTCATCTCCCTTTGATTATTGTTGTGTCAAATTCTGGGTAAATATCAGATATATCCGTCTGCTATATACTAAGAATTCTCACATAGCAGATATGCAATTCAAACCATCACATCACGTCCTTACATTCTGGTTTTCAAAACCAAGGAACGTCTTGAAGTGCGTCATAGCTCCTCTTGGCTACCCTGCCAGGCCTTTCCCTGGATAGAAAAATATTAATGGTGGTTTTCCCCGTTTTGAAGTGATATGGCCACATTCATCCAAAAAGTGTGGTTCATTCCAAGTTTGTATTCCATGGTCAAAACAAACATTTGGACTTACATCAGTCATGTTACTGGTATAGGTACTATAAGGAGGTTGTTTTCTTTATGGTCCATAACAGTTCCATAAGATCTCATTGCTCAAGAAGCCTCTTTGAAATTGAAATGTGAAGTAAAAGTCCAGATGAGATAAAACAACAGTACCTGGTCTTTATTTATTTAGGGAAATACTGAATTCCTCATCCCATAAGGCTAACATCTGTAAGCCAAAATGTATACTTCCAATTCAGCTGCGTGATGATACAAGAAAATAAAATAAAACAAACAAACAAACCACCAAAAAACCCCACAAAACAAAACAAAAAAAAACCCCAAAAGACCCAAACCAAAACAAAAGCAACAAAAACAACAGCAACAATAAAAAAATACTGAACAAACCTCTTATTTTTTAAGTATTCCAGAAGGCAGTTAAAAGCCTAATAGGATGAGCAGTGCTCACATTCAGCACATACACGTGCTGAAATGTAAGGTCTGGTGTCCTGAAGTTGCCAAGTTGCCTTTGAGAATGCTCTGCAAATCCTGGAAACCTCAACAGGGGAATGAATAGGTTGTAATTTAGGAGGGAGACTCAGTTTAGGGAAGTGATGTTCGGAAACAAAGGCTTGGTTTAACGTTGCCATTTTCTCGCAATGACTTTTTGTGTGCTGTAGGAACGTGTTCCAGACAGCCCTTCTCCTGCTCCTTCCCTTGAAGAGGGCCGACGACCTGGCAGCCATCCATCCTCTCATCGAAGCAGCAGCGTGTCCAGTTCTCCTGCACGGACCGAGAGCTCTTCAGACAGAATCCGTAGGTCCCATTCTTCTCCTTCTCGCCACTTTAAAATTGATTAGGTGCAGCTTGTTTTTCTAATCAAAATGCCCTCACCTTAAATAGATCTCACATGTCTCATGTTCAAAAGTTCAGCTGCAATAACTATCTCCCAACATTATGTTCCCCAGTTTACAGTATCATAATATCTGATGCTACATTAACAGGTACTGATATAAACTGCCGTCGTGTCATATTAAACATAAAGATATGAGCAATGAAATACAGAATTGCAGGCGGGAAGCAATTTGCTAGATTAGTTTTAGAGCTGAACATATAGTGTAAACATTTTGAAAAGAAATTGAATTTTATTTAATCTGGTTACTCGGTTTTGATTTCTAAATTGAATCTGACTTCATAAGCAATATTTTACGTGGTAGAATTGCTTGGTAAAGAGAAGAATTTGGTTAAATAAATTAAAAATGTGCATACTTTATAAATTTTTTAAATACAAAATTTTGTAATGGTGAGAAATATGATAGAAAGAATATTACCACCTCATAGCTCACAGGGGACAGAGTGAAATTAAACCGTGGTGTCCCAGAGTGATGCCATTCTTATCAAAGTTCCATATACAGGATGTAAATTAAATGGCAAAGACTCTGAATTCTGTGATATTCCAGTGCAGCAATGGAAATTAAGATTTTAAATGCATACTATTTTAGGGATATGTACTTAAATTCATATTACACTTGTCCATTCCCTTTAATACTGCTCTGTTGCAGGTTTTTGTGTGTTTAAACCGTCTTCCCACAGTGGAATTTGTCAGTAGGTGAAACTGGAGGGTTTGGCACACACATAGAAGGCCATGAAATAGCTGTATGAAATAGGTGGCCGTATTGATTAGATGCAACACGTGTCCTTCAGGCTGCTTCTTTTCAGGCTCTCCGTAGACTCAGGAATCTGACTCTTCATTGACCTTCAGATGAGAGATCTTTCATTAGTGTGTGATGAAAAATGACTTACCAAAGAAAAGAAATGAGGCCTGACTCTGACAAGCTGAAAATTCTGTTTTCTTATCACTTGGACAATTCAGAGAGCAGATTAAATTGGCATCCCATATACTGTGACCTATCTATTTCCCCAGGCTTGACCCACAAGCCTTTCATTATATTTTCTTTCCATTGTCCAGTTGAGGAGGGGGAGTGATGGACTGGCTTTGGTGGGCACGTGGTGTCCAGCCAGGATCAACCCACTGCAGACTTCATAAGTGAAGATCTGAAAAAACTCCTCACAAATGTGGATTTAAAACTTTTTCTTAATTTATTGAATAGTATACTTGTTTACAACTAATGAAGACTTTTTCCATTGTTCTCTTTAAAACAAAACGAAACAACAAAACAACACAAACCCCAGAAATCTAAGTTGAGAGATATTTATTGTTTTTCCTAAGGAATGACTCTTTTTTTTTAACAAAAAAGGGAATTGTACTGTTCAGCTTACTCTGTAATTTACAGAGAGGAGTGGGACTTTTGCACATTTTTTTCTTCCATGTGAACATAACAGAGTTCCTTAAGTAGCGGATCACTTCAGTAACTTACTTATTTATAAGATAATTCTTTTTTGTCCTATCTGATTTGTTAACATCACTCCTGATTCTTAAGTACATCTTTTGTGGTGCCAGCCAGAATAAGCTGACTACTACAGGAATATGGGTTCCATATTAAAAAAAAAAATACTAAAAATGGCATAAACCTCTTGAAAATTTTTTCAGAATAAAAGCATAGAAATATAAACTACCTAATATGAGTTTCTGAGGTGTGCTTGAGACTCATGGAGGTTTCTGAAAACTGTTGGAAAGAGCTTTTCCACCTGTCTGATGAGCAAATAAGCAATTCTACTGTTGCACAGAATATATGGAAAAACAGCGTATATCACCTGATAGGCCACAATGCTTCATTTAAGGAAGTTACTAGGGACTACATATTGGGAATGTTGGTACTCAAGTGTTTTTGTACAGTGAACTAAAAATTTAACAATTCTTGTTAAATAAGGAAGAACATGTTTGTAAATCCCCAACTTTATCCAGTTACTGTATTTTCTTTTTAAAGTTTAATGTTTAAAACTAGAAGTAACAGGACAAAACTTTTCCTCTGTGTGGATCCTGATAGTACTAATTAAGTAACTTTGTGATTGCTAGAATTCTTGTATAATTAAGAGGAAGACTATGTAAAATAAGCAAAAAAGAGTATTGTTAGTATGACGGCTGATTTCTTTCTGCCTGCACTTGTGTCTAGCAGCTGTCCATCAGAACGGGCTATCTATGAACCAAATGCTGATGGGTTTGTCACCTAATGTCCTGCCTGGACCTAAGGAGGGTGATCTGGCTGGTCATGATGTGGGACATGAGACAAAAAGAATACACATTGAGAAAGGTAATATGAATATTATAATTCTACTGCTTTAGTGTGAAACAAGTGTTGTCTTGGTAGCTAAATGTTAATATAATTGTGATTTTTAATTTCTTGAGATTTTTGTTTTGTAGATTTATTTTTTTCAGTTTCACAAATCAAATTGTAACAGGATGANTATTGCAAAGTAGGATGAGTGAAAAACTGTTTTACATTATTATTGTTACTCCAACCCTCCTGCAACACTGTTTAGGTATTAAGTTTCTGTCTCCGTCCAGTTGACTTTAATGACCTACTTCCCAGAGGGACTGAGCACCGTGAAAATTAGTCCATGTGTGCAAAAATTAAAAAGGCTAATACCAAGCCATTAAATTAGGGAATTGCATAAAAAGAGGCTGGTATACATTATATAATGGGATTTAAATTTAATTGAGTATATGACCAAAGTGTTTGATCTAGGTGAATAGTCCATGTGCACTTATGCTGATTATGACACCATTTCATCTCTGCTGGTATTCAGAGTCAAGTTCCTGTTCAGAGCTCTGTTCAGGGGATTTTGGTGGGGTGGTGGTAGAATTTTGAAAGGTGCATTTTACGTTTTATTTACTTAATAGATATGAATTATAAGTCTTATAGATTGGAAACATTTTTTTTTAAAGAGAGGCTTAAAACACAATGCATGTTTTGAAAAAAAAAATTCTTTAAGCTTACCAGAAGAGTCAGTTCTTTGAGCACAACGAAAGAAAACTTAAAAGGTATAATAACCAGACAGTGAAGCTGGAGAAACTTCTGTAGCTGTGAGGATTTCAGAATAAGACATTTTGTGACATATTTTAATAGCTATAAGATGATACCTCCTCTGTCTTGTGTTTGAACACTGCGATACGAAAAAGAATTAAAACCTGGACAATTGTATTCTGGACAGGTGGCGTTTTTAATAAGATTACCAGAAAAATTAATGGAAACAACGTTTCTTTTATATAAACCATTTAGTTTGGTTCATTGCACACACAACCTGTTTTTGCTTACACTATGCCCTCACTCAGCCTCTGCAAATTGTATCCCTGCTGTGAAGTATGATGTGATCAAATAGGTTTGTTTTGAATTTCCATAAATGATTTTATTTCAGCCTTTGAAGTTACTTGTTTAACTGTGGTCTGACTGGTAAGTTCTGCAAAGAGATGTACGTATTAAGAATGGCAACTACTTTTGCATGTCATTCAGTTTTTTTAAAGGGTTTTTTTTATTATGCTATCCCAAATGTATTTTCCGAGTTTTTGCAAGATGTGTTCTTGGTAAAACTGATGAGAATTCTCTTTTTTGCTCAGTCCTGTTTAGGTGAAACCTCCTTTTTTTCTTTTTTCTTTTTTTTTTTTTTTCTTTTTGTTCTTTTTCCCCTGCTCTGTTCCAGCCTACTGAATTAATGGTAAATATTCATGGGCTATCTAGATTGATAGGGGTTACTAAATTAAAAATTGTTTTCTGTCATGACTACATTTATCATGTCTCTCATATCAATCTTGTAACTTTAGTACTAATCTAATCTGTATTAAAACAAGTGATTTGACTTACAGATAGTTGTGGAGATAGTAATTATCTAGTTTTGTCACTGTGAGCTTGCAATCAGATTTTGAAACTGTTTTACCCCTGCAAATCAGTTAGGCTGTGACCATATTTAAAAATGCAAACACACATGCAGGTGTTGGCACTTTTATTGTTAAAATGCCATCACCTTCATCAGGTGAGAAAGAAGGGAAGGGAAGGGAAGGGAAGGGAAGGGAAGGGAAGGGAAGGGAAGGGAAGGGAAGGGAAGATCAGAAGTTCTAAATAAGTATCATGAAGCATATAAAAAATAAATGTGTTTTCTTCTAAGCCTTTTGTTGGCAGAAATCTACTAGCTGCAATTAAAATGTCTTTTAATTGAACCTGAGAGAACCTAGAAAATCCTGACTAGTAAGGAAGGCCCTGTCTTTTCTCTTTTTATCTTCTCTTCCATTAAAAAATGAAAAGATGAAAAATCTCTGAAATTATCTGAGATCAGGGAGAATTTATTTACAGTCAACAGATAATTTAAAGGGGGAACAAGGTAGTAGCAGAGGCAACTGATCAACATACCAAATTTTGAATGTCAGAGGGGTGAATCATTTGTTTGACCTGATCTATGAGCTGGATACAGGAGAGAAAATGCCATTTACCTGTAAGAAACATAGTAAAAGTAAGCCAATTTACCCAGTCCACACAACATGGTGTAATACATTTAGATACAGTTCATTGGCATTGGCAAACTGAGTAAGTCTTTCAAATATCATATGTATTTCTATTCAAAATCCAGCAAAAATTATTATTAATGACAAAAATTAGTTTATTTTATTAGAGTGGTTTAAGCTACCAGTAAAGCTCTTGTGTAGTTTTTTTTTGTTTGTTTGTTCTTTGTGTGGGTTTTTTTTTTTTTTTGTATGTTTGGGGTTTGTTTTGTTTTGGTTTGTTTTTTTATTTTCTAGGGTTTTTTGTTTTGGTTTTGGTTTTTGTTTGTATTATTTGCCTTAGACTGTTTTCAAAATATATTTTCAGGTTCTGGTATGCAGAGCTCTGAGTGACCTTATCTTCCATTGAGTCAGGATATTATTATGACACCAGCAATCAAATGAGGTTCTATAGATCTGTCTGTTAAAACTAGAAAGTTCACATCAGGCTCTGTATCGTTATTTGTTCCAGGAAAATTGGAAGAGTTTCTGTTGTCAATGGCCATATGTAAAACATGGGTGTTGGGGACATTTTCCAGCTGCTTAATCCAGGTGTGCAGCTTGGCTGCATCCTAACCTCATGCTGGGTCAAGACCCAGTGAGAAGGAAGCTTAGGTTTGCTAAGATTATGTTGTGGTCCAGTCAGGTTCCTAGCCTGGACTGAGGAGGGCAGCAGGAGATACTGCTGAGCACTTCTACCTCACAGTTCATACATAACTCAAGATGTCATCATCTGTATCACAGGAGGTCAATTACCCTAGATTTCCAAAGGTTTTTTGCTTATTAGGAGACAGCGGCACTTCCAATTTTACTGAAAGCAGGCTGTAGAACTGCAAATGGTCCTGGGAAGAATGAGGTAAGTTCAAGTACACAATGTTAGTTCAAGTCCATAACAGCCAAAACCAAGCATCTAATTTTGTAATCTATAATTATGGACTCTTTGATGAGGTGCATTTGTTTTTATTGAGTCAGATGTAACAAGAAGGGCTTATGTGAATTATGGGATTCATATTAGAAAAGATCCATTCAGTTTTCTATGTTAAGAGAAGACTTTAAGTCTTTTCAAGTTTCTGTGACGCAAAGAGTTTGCAGTAGATAGTCCCTCAGTTTTGGTGAGGTACATTTCATCACTTATCCTGCTCAGCTTACATACGACATCCTGCAGACCTCCCAGTCTGAAGCTTTGAGAAGTAGATTTTTGGTGGTTTTTATGGAGCTGAATACCCATTCAACTCTTCAGTAATGTTATCTGTTAAGCATGGATATAGCATAGGAAAGAGGAGCTAGTGGAGAACATAAAAGACTAGACTGCTGAATACTGATGCTCTTTTTGCTTACTGATCTGAAGTGTTTCAAAAAAAGAGTTCAAAACAACCCATGGCTTAAAAGTCAAACACACCCTACTTGGAGATGTGGAGCACATTTCCTGAGCAGTATCTTCAATCACTGTGCTTTTTATAAAAGAGGGAAGTATATTTTAGCATCATTCCTTTACCCTTTTATGACCTGGACTCAGGTTGTATTGGGTCTGCAAGGTGTAATTTATAGCTCATTCCTACTGACAGTGTTTGTCTACTTACTACCTGCAGGTAGCTGCAAACACTTTTTTTGGGTGATGTTGGAGGCAGTGGCTGCTCATAGCACCCCCTGACTGGTACCTGCCTAGCAATGCCTACTCTGTACTCTATAAAACAATGTTTCAGCAATGTTTCAGCTCAGCTCATTTCAGCCCAAGATTCCCTTATGGGGGACAACCACTGAAAAGTTAGTTGCTTTAACACCAAATTTAGATGCTTAAGTGTTTTATTGGATCTGGCCTTAGGGCATCAGATTAGAATTTTCTATCTCCATCAATTTGGTTTTTTTTTAGATAGATACCAACAGCAAATGAAACCTGAGTGTCATGCTTACATTGTGAATTGAATATGTTATTTGAGGTATTATGGGAAGGACACTCTCTTGCTGAAAATATGCATGCTGTTTTCTGTGGCAAAATATAAAATATTCACCATGTTCACAAAACAAGCTAAAGCGTTTCTTTTAGAAGAGCTTTAAACTATGATATTAATGGAAATTCCACAAGTAATTTTCACGTAATCAACAATAACTGTTTCTTGACAGCAGTAGTTAAGGTATAACTTTATCAAGTCCACATACTAAAAAGTCCCTGGTTTTGTCTTTCTTTTTATTTTATGTACCCCTGCAGAGACAACATCAGTCCTAGACCTTTGGCTAATATTTTATAAAAGAGAATAATAAAACTTCAAAGTATCCTCAGTAAAAAATGGAAAAGAATTTAAATACTCTGAAATTAGAATTGGGTTTTCCTGCATTCATGCTTCAAAAAGGGAACTAATGATAAGTGTGTCATCCTATATAGTTAGATATTCATTCTGTTATATCAGCAGTAAATCCTCTTAAAAGGTATGCACAATGTAAATATAACATGCTTATTCACCTTAACAAATATAGAAACACATATGAATATGTTTCTATAAATATGAAAGACTCAAAGAAAGTTTTTGCATCAACAAAATTTCCTTCAACCTGAGCAGTTCTCTAGCAAAGTCAGCAAGCAAGTGATCCAGAACTTTACTTCATTTCTGTTTCTGGTCTGTTACAATTTTAGTTAGTTTTCTGAGAAAGCCCTTTATTAAGGAGATACCTACCAGCTGATGTACAGAGTGATTTTCATTGGCAGTTCTGCTGCCCAGCTGCTTGTGTAAACATATATTATTTGTTCATTTTTGTATGAATACATACACACAGAGGGATACTTATAAAATATATTTATTTGACTGAATATTGCATTTTAATGTAACAGGAAGAATATTACTGTATTTTGATGGGTTTCTACATGCCAATACATTTACAGTTAACACATTTTAAGTCTACATTCTCAATTCACATCTTAAATCTTATTTATTAAATCCTAATAGATTCATTTTTAAATTCTTAAGACACTGAGTTCACACTTTCAACATCACATAGGACTTCTCAAACCCTTGAAAGATAATAGTCAAATTTTTGACCTATGACAGATAATATAATAAAGATCTGCTAAATTAAAGGTTTGATAAGGCCAGTATCACCAAGATAACCTTTCTACACTTTGGTTGTTGGTGTATCTTTTCACTCAGCCCAAGAGGCTCAGGAATTTTAAAAGTATGTTAAAAGTTATTACAGTTAATGGATTATAAAGGTGAAAAGTTAAATTGGAAGTTTTTTCTTAATGGGTTGTTTTTTGCTAAGTATCTGGAAAACATCTATTTTTGTTACACAGAAAACATAGAAGACTTTCATATTATTGAACAGGATATGAATAG
The DNA here is from genome assembly GCA_013399835.1 of Leptocoma aspasia. Lineage (NCBI taxonomy): Eukaryota > Metazoa > Chordata > Aves > Passeriformes > Nectariniidae > Leptocoma > Leptocoma aspasia. The sequence goes on along the minus strand of VXAX01005360.1, from coordinate 414,614 downwards.
TATGTGTAGGCAGGAAGAAGTGCAAAGGTAGTACAAACTTCTGAAAGCTTTTTTTTTTAGTGCAAATAATTAGATAAAATTATTTCTATAGACCTTCATCAAGTCATTCTCCAATGACATACCTCTGCAGACTTGTTTCTTACTAGGGGCATTATTCTGCTGAGGCAGTAGTAGGTTTGGCACATTTTATGAGAGATTTGCTATGCAGTTTTCACTTGATGGATATGCGCACATGACTTCCAAAGCATTCCCGGCTAACTAGGCTCAGTGCAGCCCAAATGCACATATGCAAACTGCCTGTTGTACATTTACAGCGACTCACATGAATCTTGGACAGATCTGATTTTCTGAATAGGCTCATATGAGTTACATGTGCACAGAATCTGATGTATTTTTCAATCTATTGAAACAGCTCTACATGTACAGTTCTTATATGTGTTGTGCCCCAAACACATAGCTCTGAAAGGTGTGTTATTATTTTGTTTCTTTTTTTAGCCCCCAACTTTCTTTTCAATGGTTATTATGTGTCCTTCATGCAATAGTCCTTAGAATGGTCTTCAGTTTTTTTATGGTCTTTATTGCATATATAGTGGAGAAGAGCTTCAAAATAATTTGTGTGCTCATTTTGATTTTTTTTAATGAATTATTGAATGAAAGATGTAATGGTTATTGATAAGATGTTAGAAAGAACCTTTTTATCGTGCTACCACATTGCAGTTTTTAAATCATCTCTTAGTGTTTACTTCTAGGAAAAATATGTTACAGGGAATGAAGTTAAAGAAGTTATGACATCTTGCTATGAAAGGATATGTCCCATGAGCATGATCAAATATGATTCTGTTTCTCTAAAGTGGTTATTTCTAGTTTTACTTTTTGTTGGAGAACAAAAAGATACATGATATATCTAGCTGCCCTAGAACTGAATTCTGAAGACATTAAGAAACACACAATTGTTTTGTGAATTTAAAGGGAGCATAGAGTTATACATATTCTTCCTGAAAAC
>VXAX01005360.1:296111-408611 GCA_013399835.1 Leptocoma aspasia | reverse complement strand
TTGCCAGCAAAAAATCCATCTGTTATGACACTCTTAGCAGTATAGAAGGCTAGGAAGGTAAAATCTAAGATGCAGGTGCTGGAGATCCTAAGCAATGGACAAATGCCAGAGTCCCTGCAATAAATCCCTTCTGATTTTGGGAGAATTTCCAATATTTAGGCAAGATTCCCCCCCCCACCCCGCCCCCCACCGCAAAGTAGGCATAGTTTTTAATCCTGCCAACATTTGCAGTCATTGGACAGATTGCCCAACTGCTCTCCTATTCAAACCAGTGGGATCTTTTACTCAAGAATGTGCAAATTGCAATATTTGAAAATACTTGGAGGCATCAAGAGAGGAAAGGCGAGTTTGTGTGACTTAATGTTTTTTATCCACCATATCCTGTAAAATAATAATTATTATTGGTATTAATAAAGATGTGAAATTATTGGGTTTTTTTAAAGAAAGTAAAGTAGAAGCTGGATAAAAAATTACATGATAGCTAGCATTAGTATTGGAATTCTAGCAGACACATTAGTCTCCCAGTTATGTAAAATGTTGCTAGTTCACATGCCATCCTTCAATTTTCACTGGATCCTGTATAAGAAATATTGTGGTATCCTGCCACGCAGAATAAGACAGAAATGAAACTAGTTTCATCCCAAGATCCAAGTCATATCTGTATACTTATATCCACTTATCCATTACTTTGGGCAAGAAGTTGGGCATATCTGTCATGGAGAGTTGTTAAAGTAGTTCAAAATAAAGGCAAATACTGAGTTTAAGAAGCAAGTAGTGTGGGCAGACCTAATCCTTCACTCTCTTTGTACAGCTGTGTAAATGGCCATGGGACACGTGAGCACAGCTGCTGGTATAACACGGTGGATAGTCCATTGTTTCGGAAGGATGGAAGTCCAGCCCCTGGGGTACTGGATATTTGCTGTCAATAGGTAATGGACAGTGGTTTGAATTTAAGACTCCACATGCTTTGCAAGGTGTCCAGATAAGCAAGCAGTAGACTCGTGTTCATTTTTATATTGCTTTGTGCTTGGTAGGAAAAACCAATAAGGGAATGGTTTTTATCTAAAAGTTTTTCAGCCTGGAGATGAAATGGCTCCAGGGAGACTTTGCTGTGGCCTTTCAGTGCTTATACAGAGATTAAAAGAAAGAGAGAGACTTTTTACCAAGGGCTAAGACTTTCACCTACAGAACAGGAACAGTGATTTCAAAGGGGTTTAAATTGGCCATAAGGAAGAAATTTCTTATTATGAGGATGGTGAGACACTGGGACAGGTTGTCCAGAGAAGTTGTGGATGTATTATTCCTGGAAGTATTCAAGACCAGGTTGGATGGGGCTTTGAGCAACCTGGTCTAGTGAAAGGTGTTCCTGCCATTCCCAGGGGGTTGGAACTACATGATCCTTAAGGATCCCTCACAACCCAAACCATTCTGTGGTTCAGTGAAGTTCTGTTTAATCATTTAAAAGAGTAACATGATGTATCTCTCTGCTAGAGAGTGATTAGGACTCCCAGAAATATTTATTCAGTGTCCAGGGAAGCTTCAGTTGTATTCCTGCCCAAAGTATGGTGCTGCTGTTCACAGCAAAGGTGGAGTTAAGATCCAAATCTTTTATGCCATTTTGCATCTTTTCTCAATTTACAGAATTTTCACTCAAGGCACATAATGTTAAGGACAGACTACCTAGCATCAGATGGCAATTCCACTTCAGTGAGCAGTGACTGTGTTAAGTTCCTTGTCAGTTTTGAGTACACTGTCATTGTAAAACCTAAGTTCCTTCTGAGGTGTTACTTAAACTTATTTGTTTTGTATCTAAATAAGTAATAAAAAGCCACAGAGAGATTCCAGAACCCAAGCTTGTCTTTTAGTGAGTCTTCAAACTTCCCACTTTAGAGATTTTTCTAAGAAAACTGCTGAATTAAAGGTCTTTCAGGGAAAAAAAGTGTCTTGTAATTGCTAAACTAGTTACCTACACAAACCTAATTAAAAATCTTTAAGACATCTTAACTGGGACCTAAATTGCACTTCACCAGTATTTAAGTGGTGTATGGTGTTGTTTGAAGACCTCTACCTGCAAGTTAATATCATCATATGGAGCAGATTGTTATCATGCTTGCAGCCTGACAGAACTCCTTGGAAACCTGAAGAGATCGGGTTCTGTTGTGTATAACTAAGCTAACTATTGCTAATTAAATGCCTAATCAATAATTCTTCATGACTGAATCCTGAGTCTAAGGCAATTTTCTTAAAGCTTCCTTCAATCAAATGTATGTTAAAAAAAGCAAATTTGTAATTAGATGCAGAATAAGATTAAAACAGTATTTTGGACAAAAGAGAACATAGGTTTTTCTTTGATGTTCATTTAAGGAGTAATATCTCTTGATAACTGTTTGACCATACTCAAGGAATTTGATGCCTGTACCTTTGTTTTCTAAGAATTATGATGTCATTTAGGATCAAAGAAAAATAGAAATCTGATTCTTTTTTGAAGTTGCTGTTGTGCAATATCAATTCTGGCTTCTAATGATATTCAAGTACATAGTGAGATCTACTACTCCAATAACCCACATATAATATCCTTCCTAAGAACTACGTGACAAAAGGCATTTGTAATTATATTTACTTCTGAAAGATTATGGTTTATAGTTAAACCAAGAGAGGCATCCTGTCATTTTCAGAACCCGTTAAATGTGACAGAATCTATTTTTCTGCCAACTTGTGAAGACCAGGCAGAGAGCAAATTTGCTGTGGTCAGCTAAGTGTAACCACTGAGCAGGAAAGTGAATTTAATAATGCATTATTGTTCTTCACTGAAGGTGAACTGTTACAGTGCCTTTGTTATAGCAGACTTTGCCTCTGCTTAGGTTTCCAGATGCTGTGCAGATTACCTGATTAAAATCTCTAATGCATGATAAAATGTTCCATGTATGCTTTTATATTAACATAAATGCATCAGTTTTTGAGGACTGTGACACTAAAACTAATTGGAAATATTTACTACTCCATTATATGATGCATATTACAAATAAGGATTTATTATGTGTAGAACAAATGATAAGCAACTGGAATTCACAAGGCTTATAACTGCAGTATGGTTTTGGGGGAGTTAAAATAATGAGAACAAATCTCAAGAGGTTTATGGCAGTACCTCAGACTCCTGAGCTGGTCTTGGATGTTGGTCTTGTGTTTTCATTTTGACTTCACACAGTAATTCAACCAAAATTCCTTCTGGCCAAATTATGGTCTTGGCTGTATCCTGTCATCATTTCAGCCATTTCAGCTCTTTCTGTTTTACAGCTTCCTCCTGCTTTTCTTTAAATTTTGCCTTTTTTTTTTTTTGTTATCCTATCAACTTCCAATTAAAATGTAATGCATGATAATTTGTTTATCACTGACAAGCTGAATTCTCATCTTTTTATTTAAAATCCTGTGATTTTGTAACATTTCTATGTTACAAAAATTTTTTTGAGGAAAGAAACGCACATTATATGTACAGACCTGGGGTTCAGCTCTCCAATCTGTCACTGTCACCCCTCTGTCAGTGTTTTTGTGACCTGTTCAAGTCACGTCTTCATCTGTCGCATCCAATTTTGTACTAGTGAGAAATTTACTTAATCATTTTCTTAAAATTTGTGAGCTTCACACGGAGGGCATGAAGACTAAACCATAGTTTTATATGCATGCAAATGAACCATCAGCATGGCCGGAGCCCTGTTCAGCAGAGGCCGTGTATTGGAATACAGCTGTGTGGGAACTAGACTTTGGCAGAATGGTACAAGAGATAATCCCAGAGCCCACACCTGTTGTACATTTAACTCAAGTGAAGCTGCAATGATTCAGGCCAGCAAAAGAAACCTCTCCTTTTCTTTTTTTCCTTAAGAACTGTTGAACACAGTTCTGTATTACTTCCCATTTTACTTCTTTAAAGGGCCTACATGTATATATTAATGTATCTACATTCATAGTTATGTGTTGTGTTCAGGAGAGTCAATGTGGAGGATTCCTTCCTTGACTCTGGGAATAAGATTGCTATTACTTGCTTTCTGAGGTGTAATCTACATCTTGAAAAATGAAGTTGAGAATCAGAAGTGATAAGCAATGTCCTTCATGACAAGAGGTCTTGTCTTCCACAGGTGGAGAGAGAGAGCTGGATCAGAGATTTCAAATAATTGTTTAAACTACAGTTGTAAACAGCCAACTTTATTGGAAAAAAGGAGGGGGAGGGGTTTTTTTTCCCTTTGTCATATGTGTGAGTAAAACAATGGGCCAAACAGAGCAGAGGCTCAGGAGACTGAAGGGAGGGTGGGTTAATATAAGGAGCAATTGGATTAGAATTGGACTTTGGCAGGGAATGGTGGATGAGAAGCTGATAGATTTTGACTTGTTATTAAATCAAAAGAAGGAAATAGATAATTTCATAGTAGAATCAGCTTTTCTTTCTGTATAGTCTTTTATCCATTTTTCTTTTCAGCAGAATATTTGTAAAATGGATTTTATACCTCATAAAGGACTGGGCAACTTTAAAGGACTTAGAGGAGAAAAGAATTGTCTGATAATTGTTAAACTGGGAGGTCTAATTACCTCCACAGTTAATTAAAACTCTTTAACTGCCCTCTTGGTGTGACAATGATACTTTCTCCTTTCTAAATGAAAGTGTAAAGGTTAAACAAAGCAGCAATCTAGCAAACAGCCTACTAGAATTTGTAATCTGACCCTGAGATCTACTGTTTACTTTGCAGAAATTACAGTCCTGGAGTGTAAAACAGGTGCAGAACACTTGATACTGTTGCCCACTGTTATACAAATGACTTGCTTTTTACTAGGCACCTAGAATTTCCTGCATTTCCTGAAAACCTCCAGACACCCTAGATTAGCAAAGTGGAAAAACTCAGTCTGTTTCTTGACCGTGACCTTGGCAGTGAGACAAAAGGAGATTGGCAATGTAGTGTATTTGTTGTACACAGAAAAAAGGCTCACCACTGGAGCCCTGCAGATAGAGCTAAAATGCCTCAAACAATTGTTAAAGTTATCACTACTAGTAGCAGCATTTCAGCTCTTCATAACCTAGGAAAAGTAGATATTTATTTTGCTAATGATACATTATATTTTAAATTCCTTCCTTCCTTCCTTCCTTCCTTCCTTCCTTCCTTCCTTCCTTCCTTCCTTCCTTCCTTCCTTCCTTCCTTCCTTCCTTCCTTCCTTCCTTCCTTGAAAATGAGTGCTGTATTATATGTCATTTTGCAAAAAACATGGAGTATCCTTTTCCCATATTTCTTTCAGCTGATCGTATTTGTAACCAGTTCAACAGTCAGAAAATTACTACTAAACTACTGGATGTTGGACATCTCTGAGCACAGAAAGTCCTGAATGCACTGCAGGAGCTCACAGTATTTGCCTTGTGATAGAAAAGTATATGTTACTGATCATCTTAGTAGGAGATACCTATGGAAGTGAGCACATAACAAATCTAACCAATTACATCTTGGTTCAGGTTAAGGACACATATATGAAATTAGAATTTCAGCTGGCCAGTGTAGTTACTCACTTTTTTCCTCAACAAGTAAGAGTCAAACTTCCTGCAACCAATGACTTATATCAAGAGCAAAGATTTAGTACTGTTGAAATGGAGGAATTAAAAAAAAAAATCAGAAAACACTTGTATAGCAAAGGCTTGTTTCAAGAGGTTATCTTAGACTTAGTTCTGGTTAAAGCCAGCCTCCCACATATCTCTTCTATGCTAAGAATTTTTAGGAAAATATTTAGTCCTGCACTATAAGTTTAGCCCTATCTGAATACTGAACTTAGATTTATGCAGTGTTTTCTCCCCTGTGTCTAGAGTGTCTGCATTCTAGTTTTTCTGACATGAGGATCTGCATCTGGCACCTTTTTATCTGTGATTAATAAAAAGGGGATTTAAATCTTTGTTCAACAAAAATGTACTGAAATACAGACTTTTTCTGAGTGAAAACTTACGTTTTCATCTGCGTGCAATTTTTCAGTTCAAACAAAATAGCTACATATGTTCAGTTGCAGCAGTCTGATTTGTGGGAGTGAAAGCATGTCCATTTTCTATTGTATGAACTCATAAAAATACAACTTCAATGACTTTTTAGCTGCATTTTCAAGGCACGTTGCTCCTTTGTTACATAGTAAAGCCTCCATGTAACAGGCCATAAATTCTGCTAAATAAAAGAGATCTAGGGAGTGAGCTTAAGCACTGAATCCTTGATTGTCCAGACTGCTTAATTGTTAGCTTTTAGCCTGGCTGTTTTGACTGCTACAATTAGCTCCCTCCACAGCACATCTGCTCTAGAAAGTACTAGTACTAAATAATGTGGGCACAAGAAAATCTTCACAGCGTGGTCAGAGATCAAATTGCAGCCCTTTTGTTTAGCGTTACGACATCCAAACACAAGGGAATAATATTTGTTTCAGGAAAGGATATCAAGCCTTGACTTTATTAACAGAACATTTTATTTACAGCAAAATAGTATCTGTGATCCTGTTATCTTTACCTCGCAGTCCTGACTTTGCTTGCTTTCATTTAACATCAAAAATATTTAAGACTCATATTGCAAATCTGCGGACTCCTTTTCTTTATACAACTTCTGATTTCAAGTAATTTGATTTCTTTCAAATCGAAGTTTGCTAACCATGTAGTGTTGTACATTTCCCAAACTTCCAGTGGATTTGTTACAAAACATTTGGCTGTGGTTGTTCATTCATTTCATCCTTAAGAGTCCTACTTCATTATACTTGCACATTAGCACTGCAGATATTCTCTTCTACCCAATTATTACCCATTAGAAAACAGTTGCTGAAGCCAGTCAATAGCTTTGCCACCCAAACTTACACTAAAGATAGAATCACAGAATTATAGCATGGCTTGGGTTAGAAGGGACCTTAAAGATACCTCGTTCCAGCTCCCCTGCTGTGGGCTGGGATACCTTTCATAGACCACATTGCTCAGTACCCTGTCCAGCCTGGCCTTGTAGCTAAGAAGTGGATTTTGTGTTTTCATACTTTATCTTTGGTGAGTCCTTAGCCTGTTTTTGTCCCCAGGCTGCATTTGAAGCATTTGTGCAAATTGTCAGTCAGATTTTCAGTTTCAGCTGTTGGCTGGGAGGGGGTGTATGAAAAATAAAGGAACATTGGCAGAGAAACTGAGTAATTGAGTTCCTTGGTTACCTGTTTTTAAACAGAAATCAGTTCTGAACTTATGTTCTGATTTTTTCATTAGAAATATGGCACAGAATGCTTTCCTGTTGTTCTCTTAGACACAGTGTTTAACTATTGTAACCTTTGAGGTGAAAGATTCAAGGTAACATATTAATAACTTACTCTAAAAAAACAATGAATAGAGATAATTCTTTTGCTTGAAGTCAATATTGGTTTTAAACAATAATTGGGTTAGAATTATTTGTAAAGGTTAATAAGTTACGTTCTACTTTATCTAATGGACATAAAAATAAGAAGTATTATCTAACTGACATACAAAATCTGTACATCTCAAAATTATTGAAAAGCTGAAATCTACAGTGTCATAATTGAATAACTGAGACTGCCTCATTGTTTTCTTTCCACTTTCACTACTCCATTTTTCCCTTTCCCACAGAATTATGGTACAAGTCTATGTTAGACTGTCATCCCAATAGTTTGTATGATAAACTCTTAAGTAGCACTGTCCTTGCTTTTAGGAGCTGAATTACGTGACAGCGCTTCTGAGCAGTATTTAATTGCAGATACCTAAAGAAATAAAGACAATTTTTGGGTTTGTCCTATGCATTTCCAGAGTAATTATCGCATCACAAAATTCTGATACAACTTTTGGAGGGTTTGGAGGTTTTTTGTTCCTCTTTTCTTTTTTGGATTATTTAGCATTAAGTTTTTATAATTAAAATCTTAACAAACGAAGATGAGGGTGCTTTAATTTGTAACCAGTTTTATTAAATTTACTTGATCCAATTTAAATGATAAAGCTGGGTGGCTAATAAAATTTTCAGTTTAATTTGTGCACTAAGTAGTAACAGGTAGGAAAGAATTACATAAAATTTTAATTGGAATTTACAGGGGGAATGAGGATTTAGTCAAATTAACATTGGGTTAACCTAAAATGATTTTGATTATTTTTAAATATTAAAAGCATTCATTTTTAAAGCACTGCTTTAAAAGTGGTAACTATCTTAATTAATTTAAATGAAAAATTGATTGTAAAGATACCACCAAACCCTTCAAGAACTGTCTTCAAAATAGCAAAGCAAAATCAAATTGTTTATGCTTTTGTTTCTTCCAATTTATTTAGTCAACTGAACACATTAACTGAATTAACAAAGAATTTTGCCTGTTTCTTTTCTTATCCTTCAGTGCAGAAACAAAAAAAATTAAGAGTTCACAATTACACACTTTTTCAATTGCAGGTTTTTTAACATTCACTGATATTTGGGCATGGTCATCTTTCCTAAATTGCACACTTTTTTTTCCCCACAGCTATAATCCCAGGTTAGTGTGTAACTTCAGATGTTGACTCTGCAGGAGCGTTAAGTGTTAGTATGAGTTCATTCATTGTGCTTCGGGTAAGGAATTAGAATTTAATTCTTGAGTGGGAGGAGAAAAGTGGAAGAGGAATTGGAATATTTACCATGTTGGAATCAGAAAGCTATGATGATTTTTTTTTTGCTATTTTTCCCAATGTTCTGAGTTCCTGTTACATTTACTGAATATTTGGCTTGCATTTTATGTGGTTTGTTCTTTCAGTTATTGTATGTTTAGCCAACCATCAGCTGCATCCTGAAAGTCAACAATAATAAAAATGTAAATCATCATCAAAAGCATGCCTTGCAGTGAGAGAACATTTCTAAGATTGTTTATCAGTTGTTCATTTTCTCCTGTCAGATGTTGAAATCTTTTACTTCCCATCATATTGCACAGAAATGCAGTTTTACTGATAGTGTCTACTTGTAGCTACGCTGTGAAAAAGTCAAAATTTCATTTTGTAAGAGCAGTTATCACACAGACTACTGCAGACTGAGGTTATTGGTCCTTATTTAGCAAGCTCACAGATAAGATGTCTAATTTCCTGGCCAACCTTTTTGTATGTGTGAGTGTGTATGTGTGTGTAAGAGTGTGTATATATGTGTGTGGGCCCATTAAAATATGTAAGATTAATAAAAAATACCCAATAAAAAATACCCTTTTTCACTTGCAATATACAGGTAGAGAAATATTGTAAACACTGGCAATGAAGTCCCGTTGAAAAAAGAAGATTTTAATTATTAAATTAACTGTTAATATTATATTACAGCATTTTTAATTAGAAATATGAGATGTAGGGACTACCTGACTTAACACTGGGCACAATTCAATACATCCTCAATCAAGTTCTTTGGCTGTTGATTTAAGTATAAAAAATTTCCATATCAAAATTAGAGCTGTCCTGGAAAAATGGAGGGAAAATAATGTTAACCATTTTAATACAGAATTTTGTAGTAGCAAATGTTCAATAGAATAGGGGTTTGTCTACTATCTTTCCACAGATGGCTTCTCTGATATATTAAAATAATACTTCTATTTTCAGCTAAAAGAAACCTGTACCAATTTTTTTCTTAATACTAAAAATACTAAAATACCAGAAGTAGTGAATAGTACAAAATGATGTATTTCGTTCTAGGCTTGGTCAGGCATAGTGAAAGAATGGTTAAAAGACCTACTCAGTCTATCTGAGAGAAAAGTCTGGAGTCACAAATAATTATTTTAAGAATTCTTTCTGTAAATGTTTTTTACATAACACAGGAACAGCTTCTTAGTTGCCTTTATGCGGGGTATGTTTTTCTTCTTTTCCAGTTAGTTTCTAGTTCATACTTGTGAAAGAAATGCAGCCACTCTAATGAAGTTGTTAGAAATGTAGGAGAATGACTTATCAGTAGAACTGTAGAACAGGGAGTTCTAGGTTTGATTCCAGCTTTTTTTTTTAGAAAACAGAATTTCAAAGAAAAATCGCAGGTCTATTTAGTAGCATCTACTTCCATCATGTACTTTTCTGCTCACTGCAGTGTACATAGAAGAGAAAGTATATTCTATCGTGGTGCACCTCAGATATATGCTATAATTTCAGCTGCAGTTGAAGCTAGCACAAGTGAAAAAATAATTTTGTGAATGGTTTTCTCTGCACTTCCTAAAATTTTCTTTAAATCTGTTCTCCCTTCTTAGCACAGCAAAATGAAACCTTGATTAATGTTAATACTAAACTCATTTAATAATACAAATAAGGATCCATAAATATAATAATGGCTACAGACATTAAATGTCAGTTAAAAAATATAGGTAGCTACTATATTGCCAGGAGAGATGAAAACAGTTATATTCATACCTGATTTCCAAGACCTTTTTCCCCAAACCTGCATTCTAGCATTTTCTTTTTATGCTTCAATGATTTGTTCTCCGTAATTAAACAACTATCTCTAGAGCACTTCTTTATGTGTTTATTAAAGATTGTCTAACTCATTTCCTGTTGATGCAAAATTGTTTGAATGGCAAAGGAACTTTTATAAATAACTGACATCCAAGAACATGAAGGGGGCTGTTTAAGTGGGTCATTTGCTTGTGTACTTCCATAAGGAATTTTTAAACTGTAATATTTACTTGAATTGAAATACTATTGTGCAGTGCTTTAATTCCTTTAAGAATAACATTCATTTTAGTGCATTTTAGAAGTCTGAACTCTGTCAGCATTATCTGTACCCATGAACATCTGTCTAAAATGGCTTAATTCCAATGATACTGCAAAAGTTAAAGTTCAGTTGGTGATTTTGTCTATTGTTTAGCTAGTATCAATTTTTTAAGGTGTGAACTTCTATTGCTGTCATTCAGTTTCTCTCTCTTTTCTCGTTTTCTTTTTGAGAAGGAGAATAAAGAAAAAGCCCAAACCTACAATTCAACAGTATTGTTTATTTCACTGAATAAAATGCTCAAAGGCCTCTACACAACACTAAAAATAAAATGAGAACTAGAAATCCTATGAATTCCATATATACTCTTTAAAACTTGAACATCTTAGTTATTAACTAATCCAAATTTCAGCTTTGGTGAGCTCATTTTAAGAGAAGTAGCCTTTATCTCATGATGTAAATTCAATAGCTGTTGTCAGGTCTATTAAATAGAGTATTATTTTATTTACCCCACAGCTGATAACAGAGTCACACAATTCACTCCAGACTGGTCTTCCCATAAGTTATAGCTATGATGTCTCCAAAGGGATAAAAGAAGTCATATTCTCTACTTCTCAACTTATTTTCATCACTACATATATTTTTATGCTATAATAAATCACATGAAATACTTTTTGTAGCTACAGGGCTCAAGTAGTATCTTCCATGCTTGGTATTTATTTCAGCTCAAGTAGTATCTTCCATGCTTGGTATTTATTTCAGCTCCAGAAATATGTCTGAGTCTTACTGAATGAGGCTCTGTGTTGTACACTAATAGAACAGTTTAGACATGTTTAGAGTTTAAGAAATGTAGTTAAGTAACCCAAACCTAATCATACTACTTCTATTGTCTCAAATATGCATAGATTTTATATGAAATGCAGCATCCAGGATATTGTTGCTCAATAAGCTGTGAAAGGAAAGTGAACGTCCTGAAAGCCTGACCTCACCGTATGACATGGGAGAGGAAAAATACTCCTCTTCTTAAGCAATTAGAGAGCCCTTTGCAGGACAACCCCTGACTACTACAGCCAGTTTGTAGCCCATACCTAACCAGATGGTGGACTATCCTGCTTGAGAAATACTCTCTAGTGAATAGTGGGACTGATTCTGTTCTCATTTCCTCAATCCACCACAGAGTAGTCTTGGTTTTCCTTTAGTTTCCATCCTTTTTTTTTTAATTCTGCTAGGGAAAAAGAGATTAAAAGGAAGGAGTTCTGAAGTAAATAATTGTTGAAAACTTGCATTAAATTTCGAAGAAGATGCTCAGCACCCACACAACAGCTCCATCTCACCAAAGGCTTATGATGGCAGGTTTGGAGATCTTGGAAAAGCACATCTTGGAAAGCAGCCATATTTTGGCTAAATACCTATGCATGTGATTACTTGATTTCTAGATCGGCTGCGTGCTTCCACTGTTCTCTTCCTTACCTTGATGTAAGGATGTAATGTGATACGGTGCTCCTTCAGGCTCTCCACCTTTCAAACTAGCATTGAAGCAGCATCTGTATCACTTTAGTTCAGTCTAAACATGCAGGGTTACATAGAAAGTGGGTAGAGTACAAAACAAACTTGCACAAGCTGGTGTATGCCTTCAAACCTGATCTTTTAAGGTATTGTCCCACTTGGTTTTCCCCATGAAATTAGCTTGTAGGTTTTGAAAAACATCTTATGACTTGTGACCGCAAAAATAGACCTCTGCATACAGGGTGACCTTGTGTGATGTGAGGGAGCTTTGCAGACCTGTTCCATTTCTTCAGTGCAGGATGACATAGTTTATTGTCAAATGGGTTAGACCATAGACGGAGGATAGTGGAATGGCTCAGGAAAAAGAATAGTGAAAGGACAGGAGGACATGGACAGAAACTGAAATACAGGAAATTGTATTGGAATGTACGAGAAGACTTTTTAGCTGTGAGGGTGTTGAGGAGAGTAGCTTCTCCAAGAAACTACTTAAAAGCCATCTGGACAATCATGAGTTGGGCTGGGCTAGGTGGTCTTCAGAGGCTCCTTCCAGCCTGAACTGCCCTATGATCCTGTAAAATGGTAAGGACATGTTAATGGAAGAAAACATGTCAAAGATTTTCCTCTGCTGTTTTTCAGCTATAACATGACCTGAAGAGAAGCAGTGAATAAATGACATGCTTGCTTCATTTTATTGTGTTCTTGTGGGAGAAGAAAAATACAACCACTTATCTGAGAATACATTTACTCCAGTATTTTCATATTCCAAACACTCTGGTCTTATTTCTCGTATTTGGGTATCCGTATGCCATGGTTTGCTCTCTGTTCAAGTATAGGAATCATAGAATTCCTTTTAAGTAGCATTGATAATGCAGACCATTTCTATTTTCAAAAGCTTTTTGTAGAAAACTTTTTTATTACCATTACTTGCTATTTTTAAAATAAAATCCCCTAAAGAAAACCCCACCTAGAAAATTACTTGGTTATATAGCTATCCTGGCAGCATTTCATACCTAGTTAGCAGTAAATGTCTTCTTTTTAAAACTCTTTGTCTTTCAAGTTTGGCCAATAGAATATCTATTTTTTACACAGAACTGATTTTACTAAAGCTGCAGAGAGTTTAAAAAGTTTGAAAATCTCAGAAAATTCTCAAAAGAAAGAGTTGTCTTTAGTAGTGCTTCATAAACTTGAACACTTTTGAGTGTAAATCAATATCTTCTCAAAGTAACGTGTCTTAAAACATTCAAGTCTATTAAAACTTATCAGAAAAACTAATTGGAGGCTGAAAAATTATAATTACCATTAATTTGAATAAGTACATTCAGTTTAGCTGTTCACATATAAGTCAGAAATCATAACTACATTGCAATCAGTGTACATATCAAAATCAGTGTACATATCAAAATCTCTTGCAATATTTATTTTGTTATAAATTGGCGAACAGCTTTCAGAGTTTGTAATGAAACATTTTTGACATGATTTCTGACAGAGTTGTATAATTTTAGACTAGTAAGCATAAATGTGGGGAAGTGTTTGGGGTTTTTTTCTGACAAGTCAGGCCTTGGGTGGCTCTCATGAATCATCTTTCAAATGATGACTTATTTACCAACTGAACAGGAGGTATGTGTCATGTAAATAATACAGAAATAACAAGTCTGGGAGATCTGAACTCCCATTTTACCTGCATTAAAACCAATAATTTTTCTGTCCACTTGTAATTTTTTTGGTATTTTCAGATCTGAGGTGTTTTTCCAGCCCTCTGCATCTGAGCAGATCGTATCAGAAGTGATCTTTGAAAAGCACAACAGCACATTTCTTTACTCCAGTACTTAATCCACTTTCAGCCTTTAATTGAAAAAGGTTGGATTATTGTTTTTCATTTAAAGCTTTCATCAGCTTTTAAAATTGATAGTGCCTATATTCACAAGGGATTAAGGAAGAAAATAAGTATACATTTTCACAGCCTTTAAATCACATAATTTGCCACTGAAATTAATGTGTATCATCTTGAATTATTATTTGATCTTATATGTAAGTGCTCTGCTATTTAAAAGGAGTCTTAATAACAAATCTACCAAAGGCAGTTCAAAGCCTTTTTATCATTTTTTTTTCATTAGTATCTCCCATTTTCATTTCATTGCTTTTGTTCCCTACCACCTTCTTCATCCAGAAAAATAAGTAACAGCCACTGTCGCTTTTGAAATGGAAAAATGGTTTCAAATCACTGGCAAAGCTTAATGACTTCTGACTGCTGAGATATGTTAATTTAAGCCAGACCAAATGTTCCTCAGCTGCAAATATTTGGTGTTGTTCACTGGGAACTGGCAAGATTTATGAGGGCCCAGTGGCAAAGGCTCTCTGCTCACATGCCTCACATTACAATTGTTTCACATGTTAGATGATAAAAGGCTGTTTGAAAAAAAAAAAGGGAAGAAGGAAAAGAATCAACTTTTCACAGAAAATGTGTATAGGCCCAGAGAGGATGAGGGCTTAGAAAGACAGCTTTGCTTTTTTCTGTCAGTGAATCTTCTCAAAGAACCATTTAACTGCTGAATTAATGTGGTATTCTCATGCCAATCTGCATTCTTTTCACCCTCTCAAAACATCAAAATCCATGTGACTGGATGGTTCAAAGCACTGGTAATGGAGCATAGAGGACTTGTTTGTGGTGGGATTTTTTTCACTTCTAGGTGGCCAGTCCAAACCTACTGCAAACTGATGGTGGCCAAAAGTCATTAACCTTTGGCTCTTTGGTTGTTTTTGAGAATTAAGTTAGTGAGTTCATTTTAGTAATGAGTAGATGGGTATCTGCATCAGAAATATCCCAGTAAATTGTTCTGATAGGCACTCTTGATAGGGGAATCTTGCATGGATAGGACCAACATCAAAGTATCCTTTGGAGAAAGGCACCTGCACAACTAGCACATCAGTAGGAAAAATCTGTGGAAACATTACCTGCCATTCTATATATTAGTTTGCAAGACTGTAATTTGAGAAGCATTCAGTCTGTAGTAATTCTACAATAACAGCGAAAAAACCCTGCAGCAGGAATGGGGCGTTATAAAATTAAGTTCATAGATTTAATTTTTTTCATATATGCTTAAAGGGAAACTTCCACTTATTTCATTAAATGAAAGAAAAATGAATTTCTGACTGTCTTACATTTACTCTCTAATTTGCAAGTGACTGTGAAATTAGGGGGGTTTGCACTATTCCTAATTGCTCCAATAGGATTAGATTTTAAAATTTCCTTTCTTTTCTGAAAGCAGAAGTCAAAAACTAGTAGTAGCAAATCCCAGTGTGTAGAGAAAAGAATAAATGCTTTCTCTGCTGGGCTGGATCAGACAACATGTCACCTAAAGCCTGTCTACTACCCACACTTAAAATCTTCGGGGCAAATACAGTTTTGTTTTCTGAGTCTGTCTGAGGTTGTTACTGTAGAAAGCCTAATTGCTGCTTTTATGCAGACAGGTAACCTCGGTGTTAGAGCTACCGGCTCACCACCACTGCTAATGCTTTAGTGCTTTACCACTGCTTTTTCTACCCCATTCCTTCTCATAGATCATACAACAAGTTAAGTTCTTCCCAAATTCAAAGGAAGGAAGGGGATAGCAGCTTTACTTATGCTGGATCAAGTCACCCCTAAAACCAAACAAAAATCCCACAGCATATTTCCGTGCAAGTCTTAATGGCATCCTGCGCTGAGTGAGCATCGGTGTGAATTCATTCAAACTTTACGGTGTGGATGTTTGCAATCAGAACAGATTAACCCTGATTATACAAATCAGCTACAGTGAAGGTCTGCTAAGCACTGAAATGACTGCTCTAATGATTATAGGGTGATAACTCCTGAGCACTACTCAGGGTTTCAAGGTAGTGGAAGCCATGAGGACTAAGTGCATTCCTAGGCTTTCAAACAGGAAAGAGAAATGCCTCTGCAGGGGTCAAAATGCCCCCTCGAGTGTTAAGAAAGGATAATGGTTCTCAGAGATAAGAGAAACATCTTGAAATAAATAAACTGCATGTTGGAGATTTGTTTTTTTTTAAGTGTTTATAAACTAAAATATAAAAAATATTATGTTCATATTTGCATTTAGGCTGAAGCTATTGTTCCTTGGGGGGAAAAAATGCACCATGTATTTATGTTAAATACTCTAATTATGCTCTTCACTGGGATAAAAGGGAAAAAAGCTGACAGCCAGCAAAAGAAACAAAAATCTAAATTCTTTCCTTGCATTAAATATGACACAGATTGTAAAAAGCAATATTTTTACCCTTGAAATGTTTGAAGTATTGACATTCTGTC
This sequence comes from Leptocoma aspasia, assembly GCA_013399835.1. Lineage (NCBI taxonomy): Eukaryota > Metazoa > Chordata > Aves > Passeriformes > Nectariniidae > Leptocoma > Leptocoma aspasia. Next base: position 392,141 of record VXAX01005360.1, on the reverse strand, counting down.
CACTCAATTGTCAGCTTGTCTTTAGAGATAGAGCTTCCAGGTTCTTAGCATTTAGTAAACTGACACTGATCTCTATTCTTCTTTAAACCTGTATGCAATTCTTGGCTTTAAAAAACCCCTACCATGATACCATGAAAGGTTATTCTTGCTGTAGACACTTCAAAAATTCTGTGCTATCCTTATGGCTGTTTTCCTGATCTTCCAAATTTGTGTTAATAAACAAACCTTGTTAGCTTTAATTTAAGTTTCAACAAAGCTTGAAAGGGGACTTAGGAACGTTATAGGCTGGTATTCTTGGGGGTACCTGTAGAAGTTGTAGCTTGTGCTACTGGAAAGAATGTCCCCAGTGCCTCAGAGCTGGTGAGGAAGGGGAGGTGGCAGGACCGACATGGAGGTAGAGCAAAGAACTGATGGAGTGAGAGCCAGACCCGAGAGGCAAGACCTGTCTTCACAACTTCTTCGGTAAATTCACTGGCAGTTTGTGTATGTTATTTGGGCAGCACAAAATCAGCTTCATGGATCCAAGTGTCCAGCTTTGTGTACTTAAAACCAAAAGTGAGAGCCTGCCTTCGTTACCTGAGTAGAACTCTGGTTGAATTTAAATAAATGGTAGACATGAAAGCCAGAAAAAAATGCTTTTCTCCTTTTGTACCAGATAGGTATATAAACAAAACCAGCTGCATGTTAGTAAAGGTTAAAGCAAGAAGAAGTATAACATCACAGAATAAATTGACAAATCTTCCCAGCAGAAGCAATGGCATTGCTTGATTTCTCTGCTGTTATTCATACTGCTGTGTTTAGAGTGCTAGAGAAATCCCTTATGATTTAAATAAAGTTTGTCATGTTTTACTTCTATTGGCATGTGAATTCTTCAAGGATAAAATATCTGCTAAATTTCTCTGTTTTCTTTCACTCCTGCTTGTATGATGAAGCATGATTTGTGATATTTAATGTAATCAGAGTATCATTAATTTTCTGCTAAAATGTTTCTGCATATGACCATGCAAAATAAGTATCTACCATACCATCAGTTACTTAAAGAATCAAAATGAGGATGACAGTGTTTTTCTAAAGAAGATTTCTCTGAATCTTTCCACCCACAGGCTCTGTTGAAGGCAGTAAATAGTCCATTTTTGTTAATGAAGCTTCACTCATACAGCTGGGATTGTTTAATATTTTACGAGTGTTACTTTGTTTTGCTCTCAACGATCTCAGGCAGTTAAGGATTTATGAATCGTGTTTTTCTCAGCCCATCTGCGGTTTCCTATCTTCCCTGGCCTTGAGAATATGTTTAAATTTATTAAAGCGAAGCAAAGGCTCATTATTTCAAAGGAGAGCCAAAGTGACACAGTGAATTGGTTATTAATGGAAAGGCACTGCCATAGGGCGATTGAAATTTAATGATATCCTACAAGAAAAAAATGAGGGTGTCACTTTCCAAAAAGTCATGCTAAATGCCAGCCTTTTTAAGGTCCTGCCGCTAATTTTATGCCTGCACACAGTAATGTTTTCAAAAGCGTTTAGGAAACACGGACCAGTGACTGTACTGATTATCCTTTTCACCTTCTCGCCTGTTCCAAATGGGTTTGTGCAGTGAGCGATTTAATCTCTAAATATAGGGAACGTTAAAAAAAATAACATTGCTGTTTTTCACAAGCTAAGGGCCTTTTGCAATCCTCCAGAGATGGACTTGCAAATATGCTATCTCCATATGCTCACAGTAAGCTCTCAAACTGGCTCATCACCAAAAAAAAAAAAAAGAAAACAAAAAACTTCAATCACTTTATTTCTTCTGCTTTTCTGTCATTCAAGAGACGTTTTATGTACACAGAGTGCATTTATCAAAATTTAAGTCACACATGATTAGAGCATACCTAGGAATCTCTGAAATTTCTGTTTTCTCCTGATTAGTCTACATTTTCTTTCAGAAGACAGTCCTTGTTTCCTGAAATGCCTTCCACCTGTTTTTGAATTATTCTTAGTTTTTAATATAATGTTCATATAGACTTTGTCACTATATTTTTTCAGTTTGAAAGACAAGCTGTATAATTTCCTGGCAAGATTCAGAGTATTCTTCCAAAGTGTATGTTGAGACGTGAGCTTGTTGGTTGGTTGGTTGGTTGGTTGGTTGGTTGGTTGGTGGTTGGGGTTGGTGGGTTGGTTTGGTTTGGTTTGGTTTTCTAAATTTGAGCTGGTTATAATTCTCAGACTGCAGAGACCTATATAATGTGGTCTCTAAGTGACTGTTGAAAGAGTTCCAAATGGAAGATGGAGATGAGGGGAAAGGGGAGATACCTGTGTTAGGACTGCAGGACCAGGCCGATAGAAACTTGTTGATGATGCTGGTGCTCAGTGGAGTATTGTGGTTTAATGTTGCAGTGCTAGTGATAACTATATGGTTCCTTCCTTCTAGTTGTGTGTTTCAACATATGATTTACTACAACTATAACCATGTTTAAGCACAATTGAGGAACACGGGTTGGGGATAAATCACGGATAACACAAGGTCTGTGTAAATGTCTGGACAGAAAATAGCTTGTGATAACCATGTCAAAAAAGCAGGCTTTACATTAAACACCTCACAATGTTAGATGACTGCTCTTTTGTAAAAGTAGAAGAACTGGCGAAGGATTCTCATGCCATGACAACAAAGCTGCTATGGCTACACAAGCTATTGTGTGACCTTCCTCAGTTTTCAGCCATCGGGATGAAGAATCCCCTTCAATACTTCCCCATAGCTGTTCTCCTAAAATATCAACTCCCCCAGAAAGCATACAAATATGCAGCAAAATGAAAAGGGGTAGTAGCATAAAGGGATATTTGGTATCAATCATCCTCGGTTAATACAGGAATGGTAGGAGTCTGTGGTGGAAAAGACATGCTAGGTCACCTAGTTCATCTTCCTGCTGGTGCGGGAAATGTTCCCGACATATATTTTCTTGTGCCCTGTCCAGTCTAGTTTAAATACCTGATGCAACTCATTTATATTTATATTGTAATTTTCTTACAAACATAAATATAAAACCAAACTCCAGACGTTGCCCTTGACAGGCATATTAGTAACAAATCATTTTCTAACCTTGCTTATGGTAAATTTCCAACCATCTGCTNTTTTTTTTTTTTTTTAGTTCTCAGGATATTTTCACTTCCTAGTCTCATCAAATGAAATAATAAAAAAACAACAACCTTAATTATAAAGTGACAGCACCATGTTGTTTCTAAAAGGAGAAATGTTGCCCTTTCTGGAGGTGTGGATCTGACAAGCATCCCCTACCCCTCCTACATGAAGGGATAACCTGTGGTCTTTAAACATACCATCTGCTGTTTGAATGCCCTAGAGGTGGAGGCAGTCTGAGGGCAGGAACGACTGGTAGCCATCTCTCTGCATGTTACATGTTAGCATTCCTAAAAAAATAAAAAAAAGTTAAATTATTGCCAAATTTTGAACTCTTTCTCTTACAGAGCAAAATCCTGAGGCAAGAGCTTCTGGTTTGTTCTGTCTGTGGAAGAGTTGCAGTGGGGAAGAGTTATTTGCAGATTGGAGCCAGGCTAGGTGACGTGAGTCATGGGGAGTGTCATTTGAGTGTCATTTCTGAGGAGAAGGTAGCAGACATCGTTTCACACGCCTCGGTCTTGGGTCCGTGCGTGGGTGCTGGCAGTGTCGCCTGTTCTGCAGGAAGCAAAAGCTGCTTGTCAGTGCATGGAAACCACTCAGTGAGAGGGTCTTGCTCAGATTAACACACCAGGAGCTGGCGGGGGTACAAGGATAAGTGTACCAGGTCAGCTAAGTGTCTTTTTCCTGGGCTTAAATCACTGAAGGTAGGATCTTCAGACTGGGGGCAAGAATTGCTATAGCCAGTGCCACACCTTCACAGGGACTCTCTGTTGTCTGGGGTGAGAAAAGTCAGAAAATAGGGTCGTTAAGACTATCAAACATTGTGTAAACTGATGCCCTAATAGGATTTGCATACCATTTTAAAGAACACGTGGAGAAATGGTGACTCAAGGGCCTGCAAGTTTGGTCCCTCTAAGCTTCCTGTTTTAACTATAAACTTGTCATCCTATAACCTTTCTAACAAAGACATAAACACTTCAGCTACATATATTTTGATTGTTTCATGACAGTTTACTGGAGGCTTAGCAATGACAGATTTCTTCATTGTCTTTTTGCCAAAATTTGTCCTTTAAGTCATTTTTGTTGACTGCCCCTTTTAGCAGCTCACCTCACAATGAGAGAGGAGACAATTAATGGGAGGGTGATTTATCACTGCCAAAAACTGTCAAGGACTTCTGTTGTAGCTGGAGAAAAAGCAATTTCACATTATGGCATTTCATTCCGAATACATTGTATTTACAGCTCACAGTTTTATTTTCAGAGCCTATTATCAGGTGAAACAGTTGCATCTGAAATGTTGTTTGTGACATAGGTGACCTGTTAGGATTTGATAAGTATTTACGCCAGAGCACAAGGGGCTCACACATCTGCTGTTGGCAGAAGCAATGGAAAAAAATAACCTGGAAATGAGGCGTTTGATTTTTCTGGTTCCTACACTCGAGCATCTGTTGCTATAATTAAGTGGCATTCAGTAATTGCAGAGCAATGGTGAAATAAACATATGCATTCTTGCCAGCTTTTAGGATTTGGTGTCCTTACAGTAGGAGAGACAAGCAAAGTGACTTCAGCAAGAACAAAGGGTTCTGTAACAAAGTTTAGCAATTAACTTTGCTATTGCATAAAGAGGAATTTTACAATGAAAAAGAAATAGAGGAAGAAAAAAAATCTAAATTGGCCAGTAGCTTTTGTACATTTAAACTGATTGCTGCAAGAGGTAAAGCAGAATATTTAACTGCGACCATGTTAACATTTTTCTGTTGAATTGAATTGTATTGGAGTTGTATTTAGAAAATAAAAATTGAGCATGCAGTACTAACTAAAAAAATGAGAATGCAAGAAATTTATTATACACAGAGAGTTTGTAGTGAAATGTACTCCTTCAATTTGAAGGGGGAGTTGAGGTCTCTGTGAGGGCCCCTGCTGCCTTGGTTTACACCTCAGTTGTGGTGTAAATGAAAACAGAACCTGGTGATCTGTTAGTTAAGTTAGCATTAGTTAAGAACTCCAGTTAAAACAGACTTTTAAAATGAATCATTAGGGCATTTGTTAAACAATCAGGTGTTCCTTATTCTGTGGTGAGATTCAGTATACCTTTTTAGGTTATTTTTTAGAAGTGGGGAGAACTGGGGGAATATAATTTTTTTCTAAGAGAGGATTTAAGTCAGAACACTGTCTCATCTGATCAGAAGTTTTGTGTTTGTTGTGAGTTTTGCCTTTTAAGAACAGGCTGTCCAACAAGTTATTTCAACAATGGTCCTTGTATTAAAGTAGAAATAAAAATGGATAATTGAATAACAGAACCCATGTAACCCAACAGATATGTGGCAGATGTAGCATGTTATAAATTCTAAGAACCTAAGAATAGAAAAGAATGTCTGTCTCTTGCTGTCTGTCGAGGCCAGTAAAGAGTGAGCATGAAAAAGAGCTATTAGTATTGTTTGAGGAGGCCATTCTTATATATGCTTTGGCATTTTCACTTGCATGGTCTGGAGCAAGTTTGGCATTAACTATGCCCTTGCCTTTTTGGCTGGGGGAGTAAGTAAGAGGAGCCACTGTGATTTTTACCACTGTGGGTGGTAAAAAAAAGTATCTCAAATATAGAGAAAGTATCTCAAATATATGTGTAGGCACATGCATGCATACATACACATACGTACATTCACATACACTCATGCAGAGATAGAAAAAGATGTAATGAGTGAAGCAAAGAGAAAAAAATCTTGTTTCATGGAGAAAGGACAGGACTGAAAAGTGAATATAGATGATAGCTTTTATTTCAGTTTCTATCACTTACAGTCATTTCTGCAGGGCCATAGGAAGCCATAGCAAGCCAGTCAGAGCTTTAAAGAATTGGAATATTACAAGATCAGGATCTGTGTTGTTTCTTAACATAAATGTCAAAATGCTTTTTTCACTTTACTGTTCAGATAGTGAAACTGAATCTATTAATTCATTTTGTTTGCAAATGCAAATGTTTTAAGGGTAGATACAGCTTTCCAAACTGATCAAATAGAATATTATTTTTTAGCTGCATTTAATTAAATCTAATGCTAATTTCAGTAGGTACATTTTAAAAATTATTATTACAATATACATTTTCATGTTATAATTCTGAAAAAACCAGAAATAATCTCATCAGTCTTGAGGACCTTAATGTATAATAAACTTCATATATGCATAAACCTGCTTTTTATTCTGCAAGTGAGCTACTGGATTTTGGTGTTGTTTGAGGAAACTCATGAAGCAATATACCTGAACAAGGTGAGAGTCAGGAGACTTAGATTGTTTTTCAGGCTTTGCCAATAACCTGTTGTGTGACTTTGGGCAGAGCACTTCACAACTGTGTGCCTCTGCTTCCCTCTGTGCTTATTTACAGATGAATTCTTTGAGGGAGTTACCCCTTAAGCATTTGCACAGGACTTTGAATTCCTTTTTGACCCCTAAGCATTAAAAATAAGTATTCTCACATTAAGTATTTCATTGGGCAAGGTTGGAAGCTTTTTATTTTTTGGTGGAAGTGAGCCCACGGACAGTGGCTGTGAGCCTACTGCTGCCATCCTTGCATTGGCTCCTGTTTCTGAGCCATTTCAGTAGGGAATGTGGCATTAGGACCTCTTATAATCAACATTCTTTTGCCAGCATCCATTCTCAGCCTATTAAAAGAAAAAAGATAGTTGTGAGAACTCTGTCAATAGTGAAAGATATATTATGTTGTCCACTAAAAGCTTAGTAGATGCTATAGGAGTGATTTTAATTGAGATTTTTACAACCGTTTGATAACACTGTTTTGATCACCGTATTTAGGGCTGGATTCCAACAGTGGACATAAAACCTCTGACTAATCCACTGAGTCACCCAGTCCCTGTCATATATTGCTTAATGGTCCATGCTGCCAGGAATTATAATAGCTTTCTAGTAATAATTTTTTTTTTGAAAGAAACTTTATAGGCACAAAGTCTAATAAAAGTTTAAACTCAGATTTTTAAAAAGGCAATGAAAGAAAACTTCCTAGAGCTATGCTAAACTGCAGATTTTTTTTTTATTTAAAATAAATGTATAGAGTCTTACATATACTGTAAGTTAATGACTAATATTTTAACTTTGGTTGGTTAATGTTTGCAGGGCACTTACAGATGCTGGAATAATCTCTAATGTTTTTGCTCAATCTGCTCTGGAGATGGATGAAATAAATAGTTTAAACTAATTAATGTAACACCAGCTGTTACAAGTGCTTGGCAGACGTCTGTGAGTTTTGATGGGCAGAGAGCGGCTGTTGTACTTGACTTTATTTTAGTACAATGTTGATCACAGTGTAAGCTGGAATAAATGACGAGCCAAAGGAAGGAACAGAGGATGAATTCTGTGTAATGCAAAATAAATATTGCCCTTTTTCTGAAAATATTTTTTGAGGTCAAGGGAGATTTATAGTGGACTTCTCTTTAGTCAGAAGTGCTGTGACAACAGCTGTGCTAAGCATGCTCAGTATTAACATGCTTTACAAAAGCTGCAGAAATATATATAGACATCTATGAAATTTCACATTGCTTTTAGATTTCAAAAAGCGCTAAAGCTTAGTATTAGCACTTTGGCTGCATATTTTATTTCTACCTAGCAGTTGCTGTTAGAAAAAATAGATGTTTAAGACAGGTAGATAAAAAGCAATGCTAGATCTAGAAAGTCAGTATGTTTGCAAAGACTAAGTTGGATTTCAGTGCTGCTTGTATGTACATGATTGTATAGTAGGTGTTTTTATTTATTTTGCACTCTAAAGAATGCGCATGACTGCAGAAACTTTCAAGGTAAAAAGTAGTTCTATGAAACTGAACTTGGTACTTTGTGCCATAGCCTTATCAGTGTCCAGTCAAAAAAAAAAAACTCCACAAAGCCTTAAACATATATCTGATGAGAATTCATTGTTTTCTGAGTGATTTAATGGTAAGTTAAAATATCAAAGTAACTTCTCTTTTAAAGTTAGAAGGTAGAGTAATTGTGCTGTGACAGGGGAACGATAGCTGCTATCTCTCTATGTGCCAGCATTAAGATAACAGTGTCATTGTACAGATTGTTACCCTGTGAATATGTCTAATAAGTTATTATAGCGTGCTGAGCAGATGGCAAGTGTGCTCCTGAAAGAATTGATGGATGGGATATGATGTCATCAGTGAGATGACAAGGTTCACAAGGTACTTGACCTCCAAGAATAAGTCCTAACTGGTTAGAATTCTAAATGGTGAACTTTTGTGACACTGGCTAAATGGGAAATATGTGCAATTTGTATTTCTTTATGGTAGTGTTTACCCTCTTCACTGAACTCCACGTAATGGGATTTGGTCCCTGAAGACTTGGAGATATTGTTGGAAGCTTTCACCCTGTAACCTTCAGAGGATTTCAAATACAATCTATACATCTAAACTTTAACAAAATCCCACTGAATTATATTTATGAATTCAGGTTCGTAGCTTTTCTTACTCTATAGGTATGTATAAAGAATTTAGTTGAGATGATCAATTAATTTAACGTGTACTCCTGAAAGAGAAAGCTGCTGATTCAGTAAGAAAGTACAAAGCATAGGATTGCAATTTATACTTTTATAAGGATGTCTTTGGAATTGTGACCTATACTAACATGACAAGGATCTTAGGAGCATAGTAATTTTCATTATAACTAGAGTCTCCATCTCTAAATTCCATTAAACATATAAACACTTGATTGTTCTATCTACCTAAAAATATATCTTCCTTTCTATTATGTTCCAAATTATATAGTGGGATGTATACTGTTGAAACATAGGCCTCTAAAATAGTCCTCTTAGTTCTTTGCATGATTCATGGAATGAAGATGGTGCATGCAGACGCCTCAAAATGGGGAATCTTGCTGCTAGAGTTTAGGTACTGTCTAAGAGCTGCCTCTGATGGATACCTACCTTCTCTTCTGTGCTGGGTTGAGAATTTAGGTCCTTGTTTATAGAGTGCTGCTTCCATGGCAGACTGGGTGATCTCGACAGTGGAATTCTACCCTTCATCTCTTTTAGGCCCTCCCTAAACCCCACTGACCACAAAGTGAGCTCTGCTTGTCTGCTTTCATGAGCAATTATGCAGATAGACAGATCCTTCAGAATTAGAAGTTTGTATTTATACGCTGTAAATTGGAAACAGAAACGGAACATGAAAAAGACAGTATATAAGGAATATATTAAAAAAAAGAGCTAATGAAACAAAAGGGATAAATGAATACTAAGCTGTATACTCTGCCTTTCCTACGGTGAAAGTTAGAGTCAAAAGAGTGTGTGGCCATGTTTTTTAACCCTTGAAACTAATTGATCCCTTTTTTTTTTTCTATTTCTATTTATGGAGCTGTATTTGGCAATGATCAAAAGCAGGAAGATAGAAGGAAGAAGAATGAACTTAGTACTTAGCCTTTTTAAATCTTTAATAAAATACTCCTAGTTTCTTAAAATGCATCTTGTTACTGGGCTTCTTTGAAATGAGAAGATAAATTCCTTGTGGAAAACTCTTCCATGTTTTATTGATTGTTTGCAGAGCTAAACATAAATTCTATATACAAAAATAAACTATGAGAGCATGTGCATGCATGCTTGTTCTGAATTCTTTATGATATTCATTTTCAACACTGATCGTTCTTTGCGATATTTGAATATTCATGTGACAACCTAGAGGTTATTTACATGAACTGAAACAATAGGAAACCAGATGAAAGCACTATAAATCCTGTGAATAAAAACAATATATTATCATTTTTATATTTCCTAATGTTCTGGGTTTCAAGTAAGTAAAATTTGTTTGTAAAATTTCTACTACTGGGGAATATTGTTCTGTTTCTTAAATCAGATTGTAGGTACAATAAAACTTCCATAAACATGTTACAAATTGCTTTCATCTTTCCTGTATAAATAAGATGCTGAGGGGTTCCTAAATTACTTCAGAATTACAGCAAAGCTTTGGATTAAGTTGTAAACATTATAACAATGTATCAGTTTTAGCATAATTGCTTTGAAAATACAGATTACAATTTAAAGTTGCCATTTTTTTATTTGATTTTAAATCCATGTTTGTTGTCATCCAACCCAATGTATCTCCAATGTAACTGTTTTACTCATGTTCTGACACCTGATTCTACGATTTTAGGAAATGTACAAGCAGTAGAAGGAAGATACTATGGCTCTCAGACCGTACTCTCTTCCTTTTACTCCAGTACTAAGGGTAGAGGTATTGTGCCTGCAAGAAATAGTAACTTATTTACATGTGACTTGTAGATTGTTATCTCTCTACATGTGGTTTACTGTTGATAGAGTTATTCTTTCTCTGGTGTATTGCCAGTTTGTTTATATGCAGTAAGAAAGCAGTAGCCTGTTCAAAACATGCCATTAGTAGGGCAGCACAGAGCTGAATCTTTAAACACTTTCACTATCTATAGCATGCATCCTTTGTTAGTGGGTGGATTCAAGGGAGTTGGTTCCATTCTGGTAGGGTAATAATAAAAACCAGTTGTGAAATGTCAGTATTAATGTGTACCATTTTGTTAACAAAATTAATATTCATCTAAAGTCTAAATATTTAAAAAATATTAGATGAGTTTGTCAAATAATTTTATAAATTTTACATTTGACTTCTCAGGTTTTTAATAAAACTGAAAAAAACCAGATTCCACATCTATTACCCTCTTGTCATAGGTGTATTAGTTATGTGACTAAAGAAGTTTCATGAGCCAAGTCTCTTCTGCTCAATCTGGTCAGTTCATATATATCTGCATGTGCTAGAGAAATGTAAAATATTAATAGATGGTCAATGAGTGTTCACTGAGCTCTCTTTGCCATATGGCCCCTGTGGAAGATAGAAGGCCCTGGCTAGCTTAAGCCTGCCATATGGACCTGGTGGAAAAAGGTAGATTTCACACACAGAGCAAACCTACCATATGGACTGGGTGGAGCACTCAAAACTCTAAACATTTCTTGTACACCAGGGCCTTTTACACAGAAGAATGTAAAAACATACATAATACATTACACACAAAAGCCATTGAAAAATGGATCAATTGTTTAGGTTTATATAATGCTTTCAAGCAGTGACCAAAACTATATAAATAATCAGGGCTTATTTTGAAATAGTAAAGAGGACAATCAATCATTTACAACTGACTTTTTTACTTTGCATTTAACATCTGTTGTATAACGGGACTGTACAATGCCACCCTTAATGCTGCACAAAGACAGAACATCCAAAAATAGTGATAGGGTTAAAGCAGTTTCTCTGAATATGTTCCCTTGGGTTTCTTTTCCCTCCTGTTCTTAACCTGAAAAACAAATTTAGCACACTGTACAAGAGTTGTGAGGCAAGTCCTGGACTTAGAAATGTCTTCTGTACTCTTAATCTTTTGAAGATTTGAAATTAGGCATAGGATACTATCGATCATTGATTCAAGTTTGGTCCCTCTGTGAAGAGTGTGTTGTTACATAGTGGTGTCTTCTTTCATGGATGAAAGACATAGTAAAACAGTATAGAAAAATTATCATCTTTCAAACCACTAGACCTAGTGTTGAACCTTCCTTCATGTTCCCATGCAAACATATCTATCTTTTCTTTAGTTTTAGTTGATTGATTGGTTGGTTGGTTTGGTTTGGTTTGGGGTTTTTTGCAAAAAAAACAAAAGTCAGATCAGGACCACTTCCCTGATTTTATCAAAATACAGTAAAAAAGAGCATAAACTAAAGATGTATTTTTAAGGTCTTCTTTTCTGTTTTCTTACCTGTTAATGATGCAAATCTTGTTTTCACAGTTTTATATGAGAAAATGGGGTTTATATGTGAGAATGAATAAGTAGAAAAGAAGTCAAGATCTGTTTTATTCTGTAAACAGGGAGGTAATCTCGCCTGGCTTGTCCCTTCAGATTTCTGTCACAATCTTTTCCTTTTCTCTAATTGTGTTTTTTTCTTGTCTGGTCTTGCAATTTCAACAAGCAAACTAATTTTTTCATATCTTGAAAGGGGAAGAAACTACTGAAGCAAAGACTTTTTAGAATCAATCAGTGGTACTGAGGAAAGTGAGATGTAAGGGAAAAGTGCAGGAAAATGTAGAATCAGCTGAGTTGTGGAACAGCTAGGACAAAGAGAAGAAAAAGACAGTGATTGTGAAAATAAAGGATTTGGATTTTAACTTTTGAACTCATTGTGCTTAATATTTTGTAATTGTACTAGAATTTGGTATAGAACCAGCCTTCATCAGTAGCACTGACTTCCTTTTCAAAACCTGAACAAAAAAATCACTGAAGTTGCTGTCTTAATCTTGTGGGTGCAGGAGTTCAAAAAACCATGCAGGGTGGTAATTTCCTGATGCGGCTCTTGTTTTTTTTTAATAGACAGGCTAAAAGCCAACCTGTTATTGGGATACACAATAAAAGTATTATCCTTAAATATATAATGATATCATCAGGTTGAAATAATAATGCTTGTGCAGTCTGTTTCAGTTTGTTTAGGCAGTAACTGTTTTCGCAGTACAATAATGCTAAAATCTTTTGATTTCTGTTTTGTTTATTTACAGTTATCACATACATAAATTGTTGTAAAGTCTTAGGGAACCTTTGAACTACTCTGGGGATTTATATTTTGTTTCTGTTACATATGCTTCAGGATTAAAATAAAGAATTTTTCAATTGCGTTGTTGGCATAAACATTGAAATATTTACAGAAGCTTTGATATGAAACAAAATTAGTAAGAAGAGCTGTCCCTATAGTGGAGATGCAATGCATATTTCCTTGATATTGTGATACGATGCAGATAAAAGACTGAAAAAAAATTTAATTTGCATGAAAGTTTTAAACTGGATCCAAAAAAGATTTTAATTTACTGGCAAGTGTATGTCATGTTTGCTGTGTAGGATACTTTAATTTTCTGTATTTAATGAAAACCAAACTGATCTATATTACATGATGACTCCAAACTATTTTTTATCTTCTTAAAACAGCTGAATGTGACTTATAATGCATAAATACATAAAGGGCTTTTTTTTGTGTTCTCTAATATGTATTCTGATACATTAGCATAAATTACATATTCCAAGACATGAAAACACATGCAGGCCAAATCTCACTTTAAAGTGGATGCCTGAAATGGAGCAGAAAACATTAGAGGTAAAACTTTTACATTATTCTATCAGTGAGCACGAAGCTAGTGAATGCCATAGAAATCTCACTAATGGACATGTTCTGGCAGCTTGTTGCAGATGTTTGATGAATGAATTGCAAGAGAAATCATATCAGATGTAAAAATGCTTGCCTTTTCATTCTGAATTTTGTTTCTGAGCACTCTGGGGTTTAGGGGTTTTGTTTGTTTATTATTATGGATTTCTGTGAAAATCAGATATTAGGATATAATGTATAGGCAATGTTTTGAGAAATGTGGCTATAATATTGTAAAGGACTGTTTCTGATGCTATAAACTATGAAGCTCATATTGAACTTCCATAGGCAGACAGCCAAATTTCTATTAGGATATCATAACCATATAATCCAAACTGTGTACATCGATTATTGTCTACAACATTTGCATATGAGTACTGGAACCATTTCATAGATAGAAGCATTAAGGGTGTTTATTATATCTGCTAAAAAAATATTGTGGAATAATTTGGAAAAAGTGAGTTAAATACACGCTCTTATGCAAATGCTAGTGTTTCAGCCACAAAAATAAGGAAGCCTCTGTGTTATACTGCTTCATGATATTAAACCAGCTCACTCCTTTTGTACTCTTTACTGGTGAGAGTTTGTCAAAACAGGATGCTTCACAAAAAGATGTCCTTTTGTTTTCAGTAACACTTGGTGTATTAGGTGTGAAGAGAGTTAAGACCTGGAGTTACTAGGCCACATATTTCTGTAAAAAGTGTGTGTTGCCATTTGCATGCTCGGGCAAAGATTGGACACTACTGAGCTGCTGATGCTGGAACACCTGTTCCCTTAACCCCTCAGAAGTCTGACTGCAGGGCTGGACCAGCACTGTCCCCTTGGTACTTTGTTTTCAAAGCATGGCTCCTGCCCCTGCATTTCCAGAGCATTTGAAGCTTTTCACTGTATGTTCATGAATTCCTGAACCTATTGCCCAGTAGCCCCATACAGCTGTGTCAGTTGAGTCCATCTGATTTGGTTCCTGATTTTTTTATTTTACTGGCATCTTTGGCACTAATACATCCAGGGCAGGAATTTTGGCAAGGCAAATTCTCAGGAACAGCTTTCCCTAATATGTTTCTGTCTTGTTGTGCATTTCAGGCTGGTCATCTTATTCAGTGGTCCATGTGTTATAAGTCCAAGTATTAGAGGTAATTGCTAGTATACCTTTTGTTAAAGAAGTCATTAAAATCATGGGCAATTAATAGGATCTTGCAGGGAAATGAAGACAATATGAGTATATATGTTTTTAAATACTGTGTTTCTGCAAAAAGCAGCGTCCCTGGACATTTTATCTAAAATATGGGATTTTCTCATTTTCATGAAAAGGAACACGACAGTATTCTGTATGAATATTCAGTTAAACAAAGAACTTACATTAATCAATAGATCCAGTTTTACATGTCTGACCAGATAAATATTTTTCTGCTGGGACAGCTGAGCAGTATAAGTTGCCATAAGTGAGAAGTGTTGAAACCTCTTTTGCCTTCTCTGTTGAACTTCTCTGACATATTTATTTGTGAAATGCAGTACTGCTGACTTCTGTGCTGTCACTTTACACCAGATGCCAAGCATGCCTGGTCAACCTCATCTGCTTGCCAGCACTCTGGGGATGAGGGTATGGGACAGGTTATGAGTTGCTGAATGAATGACATCTGACGAGTGTTGCTCAGACACATTACCATATATTCATTTTCTTTTTGGGCATCTGATTCATGCTGTCAGCAGATTACCAAGAACATGTGCCATGTGACAAGGTAGCAGGATACTACTAACACTCAGGCCCCCATAATTGCAACATGGCTAGATATGGATTGCTTGAAAATGCCAGCTTTTTGGTTTTTTCCTGAAGAGAATGAATATTAGAATTATTAACTGAACGTAGACCAAGGAAAATAGTGTGAATACAGTGCAGTTCCAGGTATTAACGTAAACCCTTCATCTTCAGAGAATTACAAGTTACCAGCTGTGCTCTTATCAAAAACTCCCTTCTTACTACTCTTACGCTTACAAAGGAGGAGTGCTGTTATTTTAGATGACAATGAAAAAACTGCTAATATTGTTGATATTCCTTATTTTTAAATCACCTTAAATCCCCAAATAATAGATGCTTTTCAACTTTCATGAAACACGTCCAGAGGATTATTAATACAAATCATGTGGCCCTTGAAATGATCCAATAAAATCTAGCAAAATGCAATTGTTATATTGCCTATAATGTTTTTTTCTCTGCATTTTGCAGTACGCATATGGAGGCAGTTATAGGGAGGAATGGGCAGCACAAAAATAAGTATGCATACTGTGGATGCATTGCCTTGTGTATTGCTTTTATCAGTTGAGATGTGCATATTTCTGTCCATAATTTTGAAAATATGAGGTTTAGTCTACAATACATTCATTATGCAGCTCTAAAGTCCAGTCCCTAATTTGAAGTTTGATGTTTATCAGGAATTTAGCTTAGACTAAAAATACTTGGCTTGATCATTTGATTCAGCATATATTAGGAAAGCTGGGTATATGATCAGGGAGCCAGCTTCTGAGCCAACACAATAAAGGAGATTAAATAGCTGGTTTTGTGAATGTTGGGGTTTGACTTCCTAACCAAATATTGCTTCACTGCATAGGTGATCATGGACACCCCTCAACGTGACTTTGGAAGAAGCTGAGAAGGACTCTGGTGAACCTATAGGGAAGGACCCTTGTGAACCTATATATTTGCAGAACCCTCTGCATACATATATGCATATAAGCAGTTCTCATAGAATTGCTACAAAGCCAAGAAACATTCTTTTTAGCACTCAGTATTGCCTGGCTGATGGAGTGGAGTTAGCAGAGTACTAATTGGGATGTTTGACATGAACCGGTAAAATACATTTATATTTTTTCAGCATCCAAAGCACAGATGGCCTTACTCTGCATCTGATTCTTGCCAGTAGCGTATAAGGATCTTTAAAAAAGAAATAATGGGCATAGGTCTTACAATTAAAAACTGCGGGTTATAAAATTATAAAGCGACTTCTTTTTATACTACTATATTGTTAAAAATGCAATAAAAATATTTGGAATACCTTTTTAACAACAATTTCATCTTTTAACAATCATTTCATCTTTAGGAATTTAGAGTTAAATTCTTAATTTCTTCAGAGTTAATGAATGTTACTGTCAGGTGTTGAAGATACATGTGTTTTATGATTATCAGATATATATATCTGATATATACAGAATCATCCCTGACTATCCCATTCCTTGTTTTTTTGTGATTATTCAATGGACTTTAAAAAATTGTGTGTAAAAAATCTGTGAGTAAACAAGATACTTTTTATTATGGGGACAGAGAAACCATGTAATTTTGTTTTGCATGTTATGTGTTATGATGCCAAAGTACACAGAACAGAAATACCACTGGCATTTTAACATGCCATTGTATTGTAAAATATGTTTGTTTAAAAATAGGAATGATAATTTATTCTAAAATATTGTGAAATTCTTAGAATAAATAAATAAACGAATACTGCTTGACCCAGCCCTAATCAGTAATAGGCTGCAAAATAAGATAAAGGTTATTAAAATAATCCTTTTATTGAAAGAGAAAATTAGATAAGTTGTGCTGATTGACTCTGAGGCCCTCCTAGGGACACGTAAAATGAAGAATAAACTCAACTTGATCTAGTCCAGAAAGCCTGAAGAAATCCTCACAGCTGGAACATCACCACTAATTACATTTTTGCTTTTTGAATATATATATTGCCAGCTCTTTCCGCTCATTTTTAGTGATGCTATACCCGTAATTCCTTAACAAACTGAAATATATGATCTTTAGAGAATGTGTTTTATATATTTGCTGTGACAGCTGTAAATTTCACTTACATTCAACTAAAATTCTTGAGATACCATAATAATTACTTGTGCAAAATCTGTTGTATGTAAAAAACAACAGTTCAGCTGTTTTGTTTATTTCTTGTTGAATATACTGACTCTTTTTAAATATACTGACTCCTGTTGAGTCAGTATAAATTTTCTCCTGGGCAGTCTTTCTTCTCCCCTCCGTCACCTCATAATCCCACTCCTATTATTTCTTTCCAAAGTATTTGGCCACCTTGAGTGTCCTTCCCTATATTCTCAACTTTCTATTTCCTCACTTTTTGATTACTCCCTGTCTTTTGTCAAGTCTTCTCTTTTTCCAACCCTCCATGTCCTTATTCCAGCCAGCTGTATGTTCCTTTTTTCCCCCCTCTATGCTTATAGGTAAGGTGGCTTACAGGGTATCAGCATAGA
This sequence comes from Leptocoma aspasia, assembly GCA_013399835.1. Lineage (NCBI taxonomy): Eukaryota > Metazoa > Chordata > Aves > Passeriformes > Nectariniidae > Leptocoma > Leptocoma aspasia. The sequence continues at coordinate 374,577 of VXAX01005360.1, read as the reverse complement.
AGGGGTACCACTGAATCTTGGAGGTAGAACGATCCTAAAAGTTTTGTTCAAGAAGTGATTCGCCATCTGGCTCTAATTTGCCATTATGGAGGCAACTCCAACTGCAGTATGATCAATGATCCTGTGCAGTAGTGAAGAATGATCTGTAGAGATCATCTGTAGATCTGCATGTTCTTTAAAATGATTAAAAAAATCCTGGAAATTTATTAATTGATTTTTTTTTTCCAAAAAGGAAAATCATCAAGTTAGTACATTAAGTTTTCAGTGGTTAAAATCTCAGAGAATTGTCAGGAAACATGAGTCTTACTGTTGGCAGGAAAGTCCTGCATCTAAACCTACCTTCAAAGTGAACACAAAAGACTAAGTTCTTATGTCCCTTTATTCCTGTGTAATTCTTTACATCAAGTGAAGCTGTGCATATTTGGAAGCCATGCCACTTGGGAAAATGGTCCACAGCGGGAGACTTGATACATCGATGAATGAGTTGTGTAAGACCTACTTGCACAAATCTGTGCAACTGCATCAGGTGCAAAGCTATTTTGTGTACGCACACATGCAAGAAACTTAGTAGCTGTGATCCTTTCCATGTAGGTTTTTAATTTTTAGTCATGTTTCATTGTTAGAGAGTTGCTATTCCCAAAGTCTTAGGCAAACATACCAATCCAAGAAGCAGAACTCAGTGGACAGCATTTGCAATGGTATTATTAACTATGAGAGCACCAGTTTCTTTGAAGTTTGTAGAGTTAACCAGTCAGTCAGTCTATTTGAATATTTGATATTCCTTCCTGATTTTCAACTGCCACAGTTGCAAATACTTTAATTTCAGAGTATTTGGGTGTCCTGGAGAACTGCTGTTTGTATAAAAAGAAGTAAATAAACTGTAGATGAAAAAAAAAAAGGAGTTATAGATATATATGTAACTCTTATAAAATATATATACATATAACTCTTCTAATATATTTATAAGAGTTTTGTAAGAGTTTCAGTACATTCAGTACATCCTACGCAGTCATCTTGTATTCCCCCAGTTACATGCAGGGTTAATCTTGAATGACCAAATCTATAAAGCAGCCAAGTTGTATGGGAATTAGTCAAGAGGATTTTATTTCTTTCTTTCTTTCTTTCTTTGTTTTTATCTGCCTGAAATTATTAAACGTTTCAGTTGAGAATGTGGAACCCCTAGTTCTTTTGTGTTAATATAAATCAAGAATTGCGGATCAATTAAAACAGAAAAGCTTCTCACACTTGAAACCTCTAACAGCGAGGAAGGTGAAATATAAAGCTTTGCACTAAAGAATGTTTGACAACATAAACCAAAATAATATTAAGCCAAATGGAATAGATTGTTTCTACAACATAGAAAAAATGTATGCACCAGATTTATGGTAATAAAAAGTGGAAGCAGAACCCTCTTTCATCATTCAAATGGTAAGAGTGAGCCTGTGTTAGGAACAAATACATGTGGAATATTTTCCAGAGAGTAGAAAAGCCTCACGATGCATTGCAAAAAAAGCATGACATGATTACAGAATGGCAGTAATCTGTATAGTATTTTTTTCAGCCAGCTATTATTGCTTGCTTTCAAATCCTGGCAATATCAATATTTTCCAGTTTGATTGGTGACTGGTCTGAACTTATCCTACTTGCTTTTAGGAACAAAGACAAGAGAATGGCTACCTCTATTCATCTATTATTGTTTAAATAGCTGTCACAGCTTCCAGGATGTCTGATTCCATGTTATCTGGTGAAAGAATAAAATAGAATGGCAACAAACCAAATACAGTGAAATATGTTTGTTGTATTTGGCCCAAACCAGCTGCTGTTTAAAGATAAAATCTGGTTTGAAGAAAACCAGGTGAATTTTGGAAATTGTGGAACAATGGATAGAGTGGTTGTAGCATTTACAAATATTTTAAAGATATGTGTCACATTCAGACTTGCCTGTTATGGTGATTTAGTTCATATGTCAAGACACATATTCATCTCTGCCCAGATACTATAGAGGCTTGGGTAACAGCTTGTCCTATCCTTGTTTATTTGTTAATTTATAGCATCTCAGTTCCCAGCACAAACCAAGGCAGGCCCAGACACTTCTTTGTTCTGCCTTGTTCTTTCTTTTTTCCCCCCTCTTTCTTTTCATTGTTGTGCTCCCCACTCTGACAATGGAGTTGTAGATTGACCCTATTTCCCCTTTTGCCCTGACTTCTCTTCTAACACTTCCTTTGATGTGTTTAGACTGAAAATACCAAATCTTTGTTTCCCAGCAAGGGCTCATAATTTTGCAGCATTGCTCTGCTAGTAGTGCAAGAGGAGCATTAGTAGTTCCTCTGCAGCAGTTTAAAAGATGTTAGGCTAATGATTATTTGGAAACAAAAGATATCTCATCCTTTAGAGAAAAGAGGACTTGTGCAGGAATTAAGTATTTTTAAATTTTTTAAAGACAAGAGGTCATATTATTTTGCTACTAAGATATGTGATTATGTTTTAATTGGCTGTGTTTACAATGTGGTTTTTCTTAAAAATGCATTTTTTTAAGATTCCTTCAATCATCGCTTATCTCACATCCACAAATATCCACTCTTCCTGTGTATAATATGTACATTTGCTCTATTTCAAACATACTCACACTCAAAGTTTATTTCACATGGGACATCAAGAAAACAAAGTCACATTAGTTTGACTTTTTTTCTGAGCTGAAATTTCATTAAAATAAGTTCAGAGTAAGTTCATCTCTCTAGTCCTACCCTTCAGTGTAAAATTTTCTGTTATTTATTATAACTTAATGGTTTGGATGTTACTTTGAATTCATATCATTCTAATCTTTTTTGAGTTTCTTTGCCTATTGCAAAACCATGCTACACATTGTTAAAAAATCTTTGCAAACTTCATGTGTTGAGCATGCCTAGAGTGCAGCAAGCAGTACATTAAATAAATTGTAAAGTAGTAATACAGTAAAAAAAATTGATCCCTTGCTTAAATTCTATTACAAGATGTGTGTTAGGAGCTTTCTGTATCTCAGCAGTTGCATGGAAGAGCAGTTTTTGAGTTAATTAAGGCTTACAGAATTTTTAAGTGGGTCAGTTTTATCTAGTATATCTTAAAATATTTTGACAATTTGAGACCTAAAATATCAGTAAGATTCCAAGTAGTTTTAGAAAGTAGGAGGTCATTGATCCATTTTCCTGGCAAACCTAGAGGCAAATGATGTCTTTTCAGTTTCCTTTCTCATTTATATGAATCAACTTCACCGTGCATACTAGTGATTTGACTCTTTCCTGCTATACCATGCAAGAGCAATACCTTCACTGCAACCACTGATAAAAAGAAATCTCTACCCAAAAAATACTTAAGGACGTAACATGGAAGTGGCTTTTTAATTTTTTTTTTAATTTTGGGTAAAAATCATTTGGGGAAGCCATATGTTCAGTAGAGAAAAAAAGTTTTCGGCTATGTAATAATATTATGTACTACTTATAAATATATTGTCTAACTAGTTTTGTTTAAGTTTTGGCTTGTTTCTTTTGATTAATGAAAGCATAACAATTCTGGCAGCAGTTTGGAAAAAACCATTTGCTAATGATTTTTCACACTAGAATAAGAGTGGAGAAGTTGAACTAAGCTAGTTTTCAATACCAGGAATATCTAATTTATTTTTCCTAATGAAGTGGTGAATATTTCTATAAAATTTTAAAAGTTGGAAAGAAAATACTCACATTTAGGGCCAAATTTTAGTATGTTACTACAAAATGACTACAGAGCTATTCATGTGGAGTATCATGAGGACAGAAGATACATCCACATAGTACATTTTTCAGAGCCTGCTTTGAGTCTCAGTAAAGGTACACAGGGAATAGTTCAGAGATCTAGAGCCAGTTTTTTTCTCAGCACATTGTAACATGACTGGAAAACTTAAATGTAGCTGAAAAAATCCTTTATGACTCTGAATGGTCTGAAGCTTTCCTTGGTAATTCCTTTCAGTAACCTTAACTTGGAAAGCTTTTGAATGATGGCTTTATGAGAAAGCAGCAATTGTGGCATGAATTATGACAAACAGGGCTTAAGGATCAGAGTCTTACTCCTTGTGTAGTCTGTCCTCAGCCTGAGCCACAGGGAAGTAGGAGGAACAGCACCCAGTACAGGATCTCCCCAAAAGCAGATTTTCATATCTGAGGTGGTCATCTTAGGTTTCTCTTAGAGTCAACAGGCACTTCTAGAGGAAGATTTGTCTTTTCCTGCTGTAGATGCCCATGAGAGTTCAGATGGACGAGAACCTTAAAGTGGCATCTGCAACTTTTCACAGGCTATAAAAGGCGTGAGTGGTACCAGCCCAGCAGCAGATGTCCAAGTGCTTGTTTGGGCAGTTCTGTGGAAGGGCATAGTAGGGAAAGCTATTACTTTAGCACTGTAAATACTGGCCAGCATGACAGAGGTGGTGAGGAGACGGGACAAGAAATCTGCACCTGAGTGTGGTTAATAGAAGTTGCTTCCATCTGTAGGAATGGTGGTGGGGACTGTCGGAATGAACTGGGACTTTGAGTTACGAATGTCCCATCCTGAGGTCATCAACACTCTAACCTTTTGTTACTGGAGATTTCAGTTTTCGTGGTCCTAGACTAGGTTCACTTAGGAAAATACTGCATTCAGTTCAAGAGAGAGCTCTTTTTAGGCAACTAGGATCAACTTTCAGATGCAATTTTAATGTATCTGATAAAATAAATAGAGAAGTACAACCATTATTGAAACTACAATTAAATAAATACATTAAAATAAATTTGACTACCCCAAAAGATATATAACTTACAATGATCAAAGCCAAAATGGAAAAAAAGTGATTCTGACAAACTCCTTTGTAGTCATATAGCTGTGCAGAATCTGCATGATATCTGGGGTACATTCTGATGTCCTTGCATTGTACTGAGATACATCAATATGTCTCAGTTAATGACTGAGCCCTTGGTAAGAAGAGTATGTATAGACATATGTATGTATAGATAGATAGATAGATAGATAGATAGATAGTTTTCCTTTTGAAGAATTCAGATTAACATCTGATGCAAAGAAATTGACCTAAATTTCTATATCATATCAACAGTAGCCTAAAAATATTCCAGAAAGTAAAATAAAAAAAAAAATTGAAAAAAAAAAAACAAAACCACAAATGAGGTTATTGAAGTTTCTATTCATTGTGGGGGGGCTTTTTTTTTTTCCCACTTCTTAATCTGTTTGCAGATTATCTGTGAAATCTTAGAAGTCTTCAAGCTGTGCAAGTTTTTTCCCGTTGTGATGTCAGAAGTGATCAGATCTGATTTTTACAGAGATCCCACTAAGGAGTTCAGCACTAATTGTTAGATGTCCATGCTTAAAAAAAATTAGGCCAGTGATTGTTACTGTGCTGTTAATTTCATGTACTGTTCAGAGCATGTTTTAATTGTGACAATCAGGTGTATTTTCTTGATGAAAAGTGCATTGAGGAGCTTTTCTTGGTGTTGCAAAATCTTCTGAGCTGTAAGTGAAACCATTAAGAGCGGGAAGGGTTAATTGTATGGGAAGCCTTGTACTCAAATACTTCTCATATACAAAATATATGTCATGTTAGAAAATATTCTATTGTCAATCCAAATAGAACACAAACTAAAATGAGATAATTGGGAAGGTGCTCATAAAGTCAGCCTGAATATATTATCACAAGTATATGTGAGATAATATTTGTTTTAAAAAGATTCTATGGCACTGTAAACTCAGTCTCATTAGAGACTGCATTTAAAAGGCTTATAAAGTTACTCATTAATGTTATCTTGTTGTATCTCCACAGCTTTTTCATTAAAGAAAATTCAGCAGAAAGCATTTTCTCCTGATAGCAGGAACCAATTTGCAATAAATGTTCTGGAAACCACTAGGGAAGCCATTACTGAGGTCTAATAAAAACAGACAAGCGTAACTTGTTCTATATTTTTGTTTCAATCACATACAGATGAGACCCCGCTCTCCACACCAACCGCAAGAGACAGCCTTGACAAACTTTCCCTAACTGGGCATGGGCAGCCACTACCTCCGGGTTTTCCATCTCCTTTTCTATTCCCTGATGGATTGTCCTCCATAGAGACCCTTCTGACTAACATCCAGGTAGGCCTTTTTGTAGATCAGCTTAAAGGGATGGAGAGGAGCCAGTTTTGTCTAAATTAATAAAATCATTCTAGCTTAATCAGTTCATAAGATTATTTGGATCAACTAATTTACTGAAACTTTCTTGTAATTTAGGTTTTAAAGGAACCACAGCAAACAAATGAATTTAGAAGCTGTCAGATACAGTACATAAAAATACAGATTGTATATTAAACCACAGCAGAAAATTCAATGTAAATTACATTGGTGTGTTTAACAGCATTTGTCTTCAATGCTCTTTTTATTACAGGCTAATGAAATGTATCTTACTGTTTAACTTTATCTCATTTACTAAACAGAGAAAGAGTTCTTTAATAAATAGTTATTTCAAATGCTAGAGTGGCATGGTGGAAATGATATTTAAAGCTATTTGAAATATGTCTCCCATAAAAGCATTTACAAAAAGCACTTATAAATAAGCTCATTTCACTTAAAGTACTGTCTTCAAAGAATAGACTTCAAAGGTATTACCAAATTTTATACAGATTCTTATTTGGCAGTCACAACATCTGTTGTGTACACAGTAAAGCCATGTTCAAATATTATTTATAGTATACACTATGTATAGCTCAAAGCTAAACTGTTAGTGTTTCATATTAGAATTAAGAAAATTTTTTGTCCATAAATTCAGTTATCTTGTGTTCCCCATATGCAAATTTTGCAACAATATGATTGTATATTGCATGCAGAAGCAAAATGATAGTGCCAGAAATAATACAGCCATATTGCATATTCCAGAGAAGCCTTGTCTGGGCAGCTACCAACTCCTAATTTGTCACCATGTATTTCCTGCTCATTCCTGCAAACACATAAAATCTATTGTATTCTATCCAGCAAAGGATATGACGGAGCAAGGCCAAATCCTGCTCCCTTTACTGTCTGAAGCAACCTCATTAAAGTTTATGGCACTTCAGTATTGTTTTATGAAAAGTATATGAGCAATTCATTAATTGTGTTTTGAGGTCTAATAATGGAAAAAAACTGCTATTTAAGAAGTAAATATTGCTATCTCTGCCTGGTCTGAAAAAAGCATATTTATGATTACTTTTTGCAATTCTGAGACATAGCATCTTAAATATTTAAACCATGAACCAAGATAATTTGATAGCAGCATTTCTGTAACATATCTGCTGCAATCTGTAAAGATTGTATTTTTTTCTTAAGGCAGAAATATAGTTAGTAAATTTTTATCTGTGCATACATTTACAGAAAAGTTCTTGGTAATTTTTTTGACAAATGTCTGCATTCAATGTCTCTAGACAGCAACCTAATGAGCAAAGATATTCAGCATCAACAGGTTAGCTAATCTCATGATTGAATATGAGGGTGCTGCACTACTTCAGGATAAATGACCAGGATTAATTTGTCAAGAATGCATTCAGTTTTGTTTTACAGAAAATGTGAACATGAAATTCAGTCACTACATTTTTTTTTTTAATTCTCTAATCTTACCTGGGATGAAAAGATAAAATAAAAGGCAACATCATAAACAAATCAGAAACTTTTTTATGCCTTCTCTTTTGAATTTCCTGCTTCTTACCTCAAGATTCCATATCATGACAAATCATCTATTATTGTGAAGTAGTGGGACATAAGTCCTTCTGGATTTTTTCGGTATGTCCCCACATCACAATACATGGTTTTGACAGATTTCTAGGAATCCTTTCATAACAGTATATGAAAGGAATTTCCCTCCCTCCCCCCTGCTCCAGGCTTTTTATCAGGACAACATTAGAAATCCGCTTCATAAAATTAAAAAAAAAAATTGGTTAATTTTCCATCTGTGTAGGAAAAGTTGACTTTAATAGCAGTAGAGTATATTACAATATCATATGGACAATAGTGACAATTTCATTAATCAATGCCATTTAAAATGGTTTCCATATTGCTATTTCATTGCTACTGCAATGAGAGGGGATTACCCCATGCCCAAAAATGAGTTAGATACTGTGATGCTTACACTTCCAGAACAGAGTTTTAGGTATTTGATTACAAGTTCTAATTCGTTGATGGCATCTGTGGAAAGAGGCAGTTCTGTACCATGGTCCCTGATTGCACTGTAATTTGTGACTTTGCTAGGATATGCATAAGCCATACCTGAAATCCATGATGCATTTATTACCTGAATTAGAAGGGCTCTTTTCACTGAGTAAGTGGCTCCTTGCTGTCCTTTGGACCCGATGTGTTCTGCATCCCTGTCAGCAGAGATGTGGTTTCCATGGCGAGGTGGAGCAGTGTGATCCCTCACTGTTCTCTTGTTGCAGCAGTGGAGCAGGTCTAACTTCCTCAAATAGATTGCCAATGGTTTCATGATTTGGTAAACACTGCTCTTTTTTGCTCAGGGTCATTCATGCTGAAAATACCCTTTCACTGAAAGGGTATATGTCTGCTTGTGAAATGCAAGTCTACATTTTTTGTTAGGTCGCAGGTCTGGGGAGCACCCACAATGTACCACACATTGTGCTGGAGGTAGCTTACATTTTAGGGATGTGATCATCACAGGAATATACAGGCAAGGAGCTTCTGGCTGCACCAATGTGCATGGACTTGACAGTGTATGTGTCTGCCATGATCCCCTTCTGTGGTGCAGGATCTGGAGGATCAGGATAATACAGACTTAGAACAGGATTAGGGTGTCATATGGACACTAGGAGCTCTAATTTTGACTTTTTGACAGGGTAAAATAGAACCTAAATCTTGTCATTGGCACGGTGCTTCTTGGGTATGCAAACAAAATTTCTAAACATTTTGTTATTTGAAAATAAATGTGCTTGAAGTCCTGCAGATGCTGATGAGCTCAGCCGAACTTGTTGCCTAACTATAATTCTGTTTTAGAAGTCTGAGTCATTTTTTAGAAGTGACCTCTGAGCAAAAGTGATTCTTCCATCCATCCTAAAGTTAAACAGATAACCCCTGATCACAAATTCATAATTTTAGGCAAACATTAAGCAAGACAATTTGCTTCTGCTGTCACCAGTATGTCTTTCTGTATATCATATATATGGGGTTTTTTTACTTCTCCATAAATACTTCTTCAAGCAAACTACAATGTTTAATTATTTGTACATTTACAGAGGAGATAATAACAATATACAATACCTGGAATAAGCAGTGTTGTTCTTTCTGGGGACTGAAATACGAATGATAAACTCTAAAAAATTAGAATTAAGCAAATACACACACTAAAAAAGGAATAAGATTGGGAATATATTTTCTTATTTGGATTTATATCTGCACATCTAAAAGGAAGACAAAATAAATTTCCCTGGAGAGCTTAAATCAAGTGATACGTCTGTTTTTTTCACAAAGCGTATTTGTAGATTTCTTCTGGATTAAATGCTGGAAGTCTAAGCACAGTTGCAGGGGGGATGAAGGGTGGGGGAAAGTGAGTCACAGCAAAATGCTGTGTATGTGCTAGTGAGCAGGCTAAAGATGTCTCCATACCCCTCACATAAGTTTACCTTTTTGAGTCATGCCCTGATTATGCCAAAGTATGTTACAGCCACGGCCTTTCATGATGCTACAATATTCTTGGGTAATAGTAATGTTCTTTCAAGCTTTCAGAGTCTGAATCTCTACTGTCCCTGAGCTGAATTTCCATTAATATCTAAGGGATGATATAGTTGCACCATGATAGCTGTATTTTTCTATCAAGACTGTGTTGTATTGACACATTTTTATTGCTAAATATTTTAAAAGAGATGCCTAAAATAATTTACAAGTTTCCCATTGATATTAATAAAAGCAATGCATGGTTACAAACTAAATTCCCCTCTGAAAACAAAGAAAACTAGTAGCTTTATTGCTGTGAGTCTCCTGCACTGTTACTGTCTATGACTAAATACTGAGGGAAAAACACTGCAAACAGTGGATAAAGTAAAAAAAAAATCCCAGTTTTACTTTATGTTATTTTATCTATCTTATGCTAAAATTCAAGACAAAAATTTTCTTTTTTCACAGAAAGTATTAATGGAAGATATCATTTATACTTGTGTAATGTACCTTTATCTGTGATAAAGTGTGCAATCTGAGATATTAAAAAAGTTGTCTTTCAGGAGTCATCTTGAGAGATATTCTAACTGTGTTGTCTTGCTCATGGTACTTAGTCACTAGTCAGTTATAAATAGCAGATATTCAAAAATTAACATGTGAAGTTAGCTAGAATTGTATGTATATATATTTTTTTTCTAGAGCCTTTCACTAGATACTTTTAATGATGACAGTGCACAAATTATATATATTTTCCTGACTAAAAGAGAAGCAATGTTATTTGAAAGTGTTTTCACCATGAATAGCTAATACTGCAGAAAAAAGCCTCTGAGCTGCAACCCTCTGGAAGCCAGGAGTTTTGACTAGGAAAACTTCCTAATGTGCATGATCTGATCTTATAGTTTCCCTTTTTCACGCAATGTTGGCAATTGTTAGAAACAGGATGTGATCTTCTAGACTGTCAAACTAATCTGCAAGGTCATTTTAATGTCACATGAAAGTGTGTAGAGAACTAAATTCTGTTAGGTGGAACACATACTTAGAGATGCAGCTAGAAAGAGAAGGAGCTTCTATACACTTTCCCCTCCACCCCTTTCAACGTAGGCAACACATTATTTGCATAACTTAAAAATAGTGATGAGTAATACTGGTTTTAAGACCGAGTTGAGGTTTGATGTATGTTTAGTTTCTGTAGGATCATGAGCCTGCCTTTATTTGATGGTGTTCTTAGATCAGAGAATGGGAAGAAACTCATATATCAACTTAGCCTTGTGTTTGGGACAATTCCAAAGGATTTGTCAGTGAAAAATACCAAAAGAATTACAGTAAAGTAAACAAATCAGAATGATATATAAATCTCCAGGGAATAAAATGTCCATTTTTGACCTTACATTGAAATAAAAATTGAGGGAGACACTGGGAAGAATGGCCTGCCATGCTTAAAGCCAGGCTCCAGATAGAGCCATACTGTATTAAAAACAAATCTGGAACCTGAGCATGTTCACTGCAATTATCGTTATCCAGCCTCCATAACATCTGACCTTCCCTAAAGAGAAATATTTTCTTTTTGTTAATGTCCTGTGTTGCACTGCATTTCCCATTGTCATTGGCAGCATATTGATTTAATATCAGGTTAGAGGATTAGCCATAGCACATACCAGTTGGACATACTGCATTTTGTATAATCTTCTACAGCTGATCCACTGGGAGAATTAATAGAATTTCATGCAACTCTGAAATTGCTATTCCTGTTCCAGGGGGCACCGATGATTTTTTAGATGTTGTCCTTTTTTAGTTTTTCTCAGCCCCTGCTGCACTGAATAAAGGGGGATATCAAATATTTTCAGTATTTTTGCATTAGTGCTGTCATTGGCAGCAACGGCACTTTTGGTATGCATCAGTTTGGCTCTAGTGCAGATTTTTTTTCACATTGGATGCCTACTGATGTGCACTGATTTAACTTCTAAAAATGAAACTTAATTTTGTGTAGCTTATAAGTAGTCCCTAGTGAATCTTGGCTCCAAAAAGCTAATATTTTTCAGACATAATCAGCAGCAATAGGTAATGTATTACCATTAGCTATGTTAGCAAGTACAAAAAGAAGGAAAGGCTGGGGGAGGAAGTGTGGTGCAGAAACGCAATAGCAAATGTAATATTCTTTTAACAGCTTCATACTTTGCAGCAATTCTTAATATAAAATTACACACATCAGTGTTACATTCTAGTGTTATTCTCCATGTTTATTCATAATGATTGTTTCATATTTAAAGAACACCAAAATATTGTGTTTTCTCAGCCAAGGACAATAATAGTTTAATAGTAATTTATTTTAAACTGCTACTGATAATACAACCAATCAACACATTAAGTGATCCCAACATTGGCATCTTGCTAAATAATCTCTAGGCTTTGCACCGAGAGTACATCTTTCAAAGATAAGTCAACAAGAGCAATCAGAGCAGAAAATTAGAATTTGGTATCTTAGAATTAAAATACAGCTAAACTAAAGTTTTAATTGGGGTGATCTAAAAGGGCACTTGATGTAATGATCTCTTTCATTTGTTACTAATTGTTTGTTCCTGATGAAGAAGAAACATGTACATGAATGTAGCTGATTTGAGTAAAGATGGCAGTTGCTTTCGCGGCTTGATTTTATTGTTAAGCAAGATGGATTTTAAGAAATTGGGAAGATAGTGTTTGCCGCTTTAAATTTACTAGACAGTACACTTTTCATCAACAAATACTTTTCATGTAATTTCTCTAGATCTGATTTATTTATGATTTGGATGAATCACATGTTCCAGTAGAGTGAGGAATAGGAGGAGATTAATACACTCTAGAGTTTAAGCATAAGCCAGAAGCAGGTATTGATAAACAACTCCTACTTCAGTTTCTTACTAATTCAAAGGCACCAAACAAAGGAGAATATGGCCATGGAAAAGGAACAGAATTCAAATTAATATTAACTTCTTAAAAATAGATTGTAAACACTTTCCAAATATTTCAAATTGTATTTTGTTTTGCATATGCATGTAGAGCTTTATAGGTAGATTTCTTTGTTTTTCTCTAATAACCATTCAGGTTTAACATTCAACCCAAAATACCTTTGTGATTTAGCTATTTTACAACAGCAAAATAAAACTGCTAAAACTTTAAACATATTTGTGATGACCTTTTTTGTGTTACCACTGTTACCATATTTCCAAACATGGTTCTGTTCTCATTTTTCTGAACATCTGGGCCTTGCAGTCAGAAGGTGTTGATTTCTTTTAGCTTCTGGGGACTTCAATAGATTGAAGTGTAACAGAGCTGCAGAGCATTAAGCTCTGAACAAGACAAGATTTGAGGCAACAATTTAAGGAGGATGGGGAGTACTGAAAATAACAGGCTCTGAAAACAGAACTAAAAGAGCAGTTTGAAGGACACAAATTTTACAGCAATCATTGACACTGGGACGACTAGTGGGATAAACGTGCAGACTCACAAAACACTCACAAAAAATATTTTTTCTATTTCTCAAGTGTCATTATTGCTTCTTTTTCCATTCTTCTTTGGGAGATATTTAAAAATAAAATTGTGAAAAAACATGAAACCCAGAATCCAATTTCAGAAGTGTGGCTGAGGGGTGAGGAAACTTATTTGGGAGAGGGACATCAGGGTAATGTGTCTCTAGTGCTCAAACCAGGTCTTGAGTGTGAATCTTACATCTGTTAGCTGAATGTTTCCCTAGCAGAACCATTGGGGAGTACTGTTCTGTCTCTCTTGTTGGCATTGTTTTGCTTTATATCAGTAATTAAATCTCTGTAGGGTCAAATTATCTCTATGGTTAAGTTATCAGGAGTCTTGCCTAGGATATAGGAGAGTTAGTTTAATATCCATGGAGGTTTGTATATGAATATCCACGCTTAATTATCTACTTTATTATGATAGCTTCAGTAGGAGAGATTTGGGTGTAGACCCAAGAGCCTGATGGCCAGGCTTTTGGGGAAGGGAAAAGGATATTTGCATGTTCATTTATTTCAATTCCATTTCTCCTTATATTTTTATGCCCTATCTCAGTGTCCTAGCTATCTAGTTAATATTATTAATAATATGCTGTTAGATGTGCCAGGATCATCTGATTTCCGTACAAAAGAAGAAGGCATTTTGAAGTTGGATTTCTCAAAAGAAGTTTAAAGTAATCTGAATTGTTATTTCCTGATACACTAACAACAGAAAGAAAGGTAGAGTTTGTATCAACCATCTCAGATCAAGAAATCAAGAGATGACTGTGTTTTGTTTTTCTGCTGTGAGATAATAATCATACAAATCAAGCAACAGACTTGTTAAGACAGAGATGTCTTCCTGCTTTGTGACTGTCCTTTCCTTATTACCCCAATATACCTATAGTCCATGGAACCTTAATGATATATGTAAATATTTGAAATTAATAGTAGTTAACAAGGATGAGGAGCAAGATGGCAATACTTTAAAAGAGACTTTCTCCTAATTTCCATTGGCTTGAGTTGGACTAGAGATTGAATTCTGTGTACAATGTGACTGAGAGATTGCCAGTTTTTCTTAAGAGGAGTAAACCTATTCCTGTATATTTTTCACACAAGTTATATGCACAGTCAGAGGTGAGTGCACAGTTTGCATTTTCTAAGAAAACCTGACTCCCAGGTTTTTACAGATTTTTGTCCACCTGTTAAAAAGTTAATTCCAGTTAAAAATTGCTGTTAATAATAGGTAACTTTGATCCTGTGACAGAATTTTTTATTTCTAAAACATCACATCACTAGCAAGGAAAAATAACAGTAGTTAGTTATTGTGTCAGCTGTTCTAACATTCTCCAAATATCCAACTTTATCTCTGAACAGGGTCTACTAAAGGTTGCTATAGACAATGCCAGAGCTCAAGAGAAGCAGGTCCAACTGGAAAAAACAGAGCTGAAGATGGAACTCTTCAGGGAACGAGAACTGAGGGAAACACTTGAAAAACAGTTGGCTGTGGAGCAGAAGAACAGAGGTATCTTGATTAAGCAGACATAAACACCTTGTAATTTATTTCCTTAGGAAACAATTTTCTATCAAACACCTGTGTTTTATCAAAATTTTACCTCCTTTAAATCATGTTAGGTCTCAACTGACTGCAATGAAGGATGTTTTATAACCTGCCTAATTTTGTATAGGGTCTTCATGAGACTTGGAGCAGGGATCCTCCTTTTTCTCAACATTTTTCTTGATTATTGTTACATCAGTAATACAAAAGCAATTATAAATACCCTACGTGCTGTAACAGACCTTTGCAGGTTGTGATCATTAGGAAAAGGGATAGCTACTTAATACAAAGACAATTAGTATAAAATTTAAGAATCTGCAAGTTTTTAGGAACTCTGTTCTGTTCTTATAGTGCATATTTAGGCAAACTGTATGTAATAAATATAAAGATAATGGTAATATATGAGCTTTACACATAGTAGATAAAATACATGTTTGTACAAGTAACATTGAAGGCTTTTCTTGATGAAGCAGAAGCATTAGTAGCATTTGTAGCATTAACATCAGCCCACTGTAAAGCATGTGCATGTTAGAGATTTTAAAATAATTACATTGATAGTGAAGGTGAGGCAGTTTGGAGTGATTTGCACTAACTATTTGCATTACGAGCATGTTTCTATTTTTTTTTATTCGTTCATTTCTCTGTCTCTGTATGTCTCAGCCTTTAATAGTGCCTGATTACTTCGCAAGGACAGTTAACCTCTGGGACTCCCTTGCTGTTTAACTCAGACCATGACAAGTCAGATGTGTATTTTTGAAGGGCTAGTGTTACATGTCTCTTCTTGTCCAGTTTAATTTTCTGGTAACCACCTAAACAGAGAATCCCAAGAACAATTGGATTCACAGCCAATGTCATTATGCCTTAAACTAACATGTTAGCAGTAAGTACACAATGTAATCCTGTTTCATGCCTTGACCCATTAAAGGGTAGGACTGTCACATTAATTACCCTTATTTTAACTTCTGAGAATATATTTTGAAAGACAATTTCTGTTAACAATTATCACACCTGTGCAATGAGTCATCCCTTTGTCCACAACTGGTCCATTCTGTTCGATAAAATTGTATTGCTTATACTTTTAAATTAATTTGGTAAAAGGGTAAAGTAATTTGGTTAATCTTCACAACTAAGGAGCTATGTTCCTTTTTAGAGTTCTACGATCACATGCAAAACTGAAAAGGCTTGTGGGGGGGGGAGCCCATCTGATCTTACTTTAATTTCACCATCTACAAATTAAGGATCTCATTTTAATGAATAAAAGTTTGCTTTCTGGACAATAAAAAAAGAAACTTGTATAGCCTGTTCTCCGATAGGTAGGTGGGGTCAATTGCACTGTGAAGACTTCTTTTTCTTCCCGTTAACTCCAGATGTCATATGGTTGACAAGGCTGTGCTAGACACACGTGTTTTGAAAAGATAAAATTAAGCAAAAGGAATTTCACTCAAAGTTGTATGTCAGAATAAAACATGGGATAGTCCCTTATTTTGTTCAGGTTACTGAAATAATTGGAAATATTATTTTCAACATGATGCATTACTTGCTTTTGTATATGCATCCCTCTAATGACGATCTTGCACTGGGAAAACAGTCAGACCAAAGAGGAATGGATTTGAACAGTTAATGGTGGTATGCAGCAAACCAAATATAATGAGGATGACTATCTCTGCTAGTGGATACTTCTGTATAAAAGAAAGAAAAGTATGGATTATTCTTTCAAATAAACAGATCGAAGTAAGAGAGAAAAAATAAGGCCAGCTTGTAATTATTGTGAAAATTTATTCTTCAATTAAAAGCAGAAAAATGCATAGGAGCCTTTACCTACTATTACTTTTTCAGATAGCAAGTGTCATGTCTTAAAGAAAGTTTCATATGTCTTAATGGAAGCATGAGCAAGAAGGGAGGAATGTACCAGCTTCCCTGCTAAGTGAAGAGATACTGTAGGAAAATACTGAAAAACACTTAAAAGCTACAGCATAGAAACACAAGCCACTGTGTCACGTGCAAACCCTTCATGTGAAGGGGATCTTCAGCATTAAGCAACATCTATCTATCTTTTGCTCATCATGTTAATACAAGTCAAATATAAATCTGTTTAGTGGCTATAGATAATTATTTTTGCCTTTTTTTATGGAGTGTTGGATTCATGGCTGCTACTGTATGTTCTACAGAGCTGCTTATTTACTGTGCTGTTTCCTTCCTTCTTTTTAAATTTTCCAATTAGCGATTCCTAAGGCTGTAGGATGTGTCTCATCAACTGGTGAAAGTAGGATAATATCTCTTCTGTGAGCAGCCACACAGTAAGGGTTTGCTAATTCTGGCTCTGACTGCTGTAGTCACATCTACAATGTGTCAGCCATGATGACATTTTAATTCAGAAAGCAACATATGTTTCCTTCTCATTTATTGCAATCACTTTCAAAGTACTTATAATGAAAACATTAAAACCATGCAATGATTCAAAATGTATTTAGTTTAGCCTTTGTATAGATGCTAGATGTTCTTTGATAGTATGAGCTAATTAGCCTGTAAAGTAGTTGGTGTTGTACAAAATGAGAAAGAACCAAAATTCCAAAGTCTTGGATTTAAATTATGTAGTTATTCTGACTACAGGATATGTGCTTATGTTAATTTTGTGCCTGAACAGTTCTGTATAGCAGCACAAAATATACAAGATCATCTAAAAGGTGGTTCCTCTTAGCATATAAATTAAAGAGTAATAACAATGACAGTTTCCTTTAAAAGTTTCATTATTTGCATTTTGTGAAAGATATCACCCTCAGAGTCTACTGTCCCTGGGGAATATGAACTGGTGGATGTATATTTTTGTGTTTTCCAGCATTCATTCCTAGGCATATACCAGAGGTTACTTTGCAGTGAAATACAGGGCTAGATAGGTCTTGACATGCAAACCTAACAGTTCCTAGTATCTGGGTTTGGTAAGGATAATTGTTTTGGTGCAAATAAAGAATTCTTTAGTGATAATTTTTTAGTTAGTGTCAAAATAACAGAATGTTCTGGTAAGGATTATCCAGGAAGATCTTAGGACAAGAAGCTTTTTACATGCACATCCATGAAAACTCTAAATGTGCTATTTCAGGACAGTTGGGGTATGGTGGGGGAAATAATGCTACGCTTTGCAACTTTACATGATTGCTTCAGAGGCCCACTTTGGTTTTAATGGAGTAGAAAAATTGGTTGACATTACCCTTTTCCATCAGAAGCATAACTTGTAATATGTTCCTTTAGTTAGGGATCCTGCAAGTCTTACCTTTGTGGTTGTAAGTCACTGGTAAGAAAACTGTGGTGAAGTCCCATACTGGATTTGCCATCCTTTTCCTACAGACTTTAAGCTGAAGAGAGTCAAGGAAAACATTTTTGCTAAGTAAAGACTTTCTATATTTAATTTCAAAATACTAATTTATTTACTAATATTTTCCCTCACATTTGACAAAGCACGGTAATATTTACTTGACTGGAGGATCCAGCACCATAAAGGATTTGCTGTGAGTTCTTCAAGGTTAGATGGCTAATGGGACAGGCACCAACAGAAAGCAAGAAAGAGAATGAGAAAGACAAAAGGGAAATGTGGAAAAGAAATAAATATGGGGAAGAGACCAGGCACCGAGAGGTCAGATGGCAGGAAGCAGAGCTAGGAGGGGAGTTAGAAGTCTCAGGGCCTTTCCCCAAGAAATGAGGACCAGAGGAGGGTGGGAGCTGCCCAGGACCCAGGCAGATGGATCCCCCTCTTATGCGAGAGAAGCTGCAGGGAGGCGAGAGCTCCATCACCATGTGTCTATTAACTGTGCTATGAGAAATAGAAATGGTGAAATTAATTCTGAAAACCCCCTCACCTCCAGAGACAGGGGCTTACCTACGTCAGATGATTCAAAAAGTACGTTCCATTGCTGGTTTCCAAGGTTTCCTGATTTGAAAATTCACAGTTTCTCAGCTGTTAAAAAAAACAGTCATTGCTTGATACCACGTACAGTTCTCAATACTGTAATACAGAACAGCAGCTTTTAGAATATTCCAGGGTGATTCCAACAAATTTCAAGTAATTTAACTGGTTATTGTGTAATTAATCAGTTTATATGAACATTGCAGTTATAGTGTTTCTCAGGACCCTTAATAGGTCATTGTGCAGCCAAGTTTCAGATCCAAACTGGAGTGCACTGATGTTATTTTGCTTTCACAGCAATAATTCAGAAGAGGCTAAAGAAAGAAAAGAAGGCGAAGAGGAAATTGCAGGAAGCACTTGAATTTGAGACTAAACGACGAGAGCAAGCAGAGCAAACACTGAAACAGGCAGCTTCAACAGATAGTCTCAGGGTTCTAAATGGTAAGAAGCCAATTTTTGCCTCTGTATCATTAACTTTTGATTTAAGAGGGAAAAGAATCTTGTTACATTGAAAATTTATAACATCATGGAAAGGGAAAAAAAGGAAATCTCTTTTCTTTCCTTCATTCAAGTGATACCTCTCTCTTTATTGCTTTGTTACTTTATATGGTATGTGCAAATAAACTCACTGGAGAGAATGTTCAAACTAGGACAATTTTATATTATTAGCTTGAGAAGTCAATTTTTTTCTTCCTTTTTTTCTCTCCCCCTTTCTGCTTGAAAAATCTATTGCTCATTAATCTTCCCAGTCTAACAAAAAATTGTCCTGGCCTCCAGTCATTGTTCAACATTAAAAAAACTGACAAAGGTTGATTGTATTGTAATTCAGCATTGGAGTAACAGGTTGTAAAAAGGGCTATAAGAATCAAATGAAATATGTGTCAGTCTTACCTTTCTATGTTTCTAGACTCTCTGACCCCAGAGATAGAAGCTGACCGCAGCGGGGGCAGAACAGATGCTGAAAGGACAATACAAGGTAGGAATTTGCAAAAGGCTATAAATCTAGATCTTGCTATATGAGTTTTTCCTCAGCTTTAGACTGCTATTCAAGCATGTAGCCTACCATCTGGGCCACATCAAAACAAGTTCAAACAAGGTCAAGTTCATCTTGCTTGTTTATAAGAGAGAATACATTCTGTGCTGATAGATTTTCTTTAAATTAATAGGTCATTTCTGTTTATACAGAGCAATTAAAGAAGAGTGATTAATTTGAAGCAGTATTGGGTTGAATCTCAGACATGCTGAATGCAGTTTTTGTGACTGTGTGTAGTTTGATTTGAGTTAATAATGTTTTTAAAGGTATATTTGAAACATCTTGAGCCTTTTAACTGTACAAATGGCTAAACCTAATGGGTAACATTCAAGGCATGATGAGAATTTCATAGCTAATAGTCAGTGGCAGTTACTGAACGGTGTGTTTCCATAAGCTACTCTGAGCATTTACAATAAATAAGCTGTTTATTCCCATCTTGGATTTTTCATTTACCACGTCCCATTATTTACACTTTAATAAAACAAATCTGCTGAGTAAATTTATACATGAAATACTAAAGAGAGCCATATTACTTCCCCTGTGAATCTAAATGTATATATACATTACAGACATCAAGATATTAGTAAAGAGCAAATTTTGAAGATAGTATTTATGTTATAATATCTATTCTTATCAACAGACTAAATCTACCTACATGAATACTAAGCAATAAAAATAGCAATTGTTTTCAATGGTAAATGAAGGTGCATTTTTCAGAGGCAAGCCTAAAAGGATTAGCTCCAGTAATCACACTCAATTGCCTTTATTTTGCATTATGAAGTCAATCATCCTAACAGTATCATTTGACATCTTCTGTGTGTTATTTAATCACACTTGCTAACTTCCAAGGAGTTGTTACTGGTGTGCCACAAGGAGGCTGTAACAACAGAATAAAAAACTCAAGAAGTTTTTAATGGATTGAAGATATAAACAAATACCAAAGATGTAATAAGTTCTTATGAAAGACAAACACACATATATAAACAAAGCCATTTAAAGCAAGTTATGTCTGCAAAGTCAGTAACACAGAACTTGGAATATGCCAGATTAAATGTTGCCTGGGAAGTGAATACATGTTATGAGGTCTGTTACCCCAGAATCCTTCCTTCCTTCCCATAAAATGTATACATTATTCAAAGCACCATTTGATATAATTCATTTGGTAAGAATTCAGCCATTATTTCATTTTGTTATAATCCAGACATTTTGTTACTTCTTTTGATGCTAAAACAGATTTCTAATTTCTTGGGAGGCCATGCTGCTGCACCAGTCGCTGCAGTACTTGTACTCATTGCAAACATTAATTGCTCCATCTTCAGAGCATTCTTGCAAAGAAGTGAAATTTGGAGTATTCCAATTTGATAGCTGGGAAACAGAGTCAAATATAGATTAAGATGACATATTGCTTAACTGTCAAGTATCAAGGACCTAATTTTTCAGGATAATTTGCATTTTTGACAGAAGCATGCAGGTATAATCAAATCACTGTTCCTGTTGAATTCAGTCTTGCTCATAGGCTGAAATATCAAGTTGGATATTTATAATATGAGCAACACAAATTTGAAGGCATGTATTCTAAAGGATTTATCCCCAACTGTATAGGAACAGCACTTCAGCTTTTGAACAATGACTATGCATTCTTTCCCAGCTGTCCTCTGCTCATTTCATATATTTCCATTTTTGCAATAAGTGAAATCAAGGATTTATGGGAGACATTCTCGGTAATGACTTTTCCTTGATTCATCTGTCCCAGGTGATGCACATTAAAAACGAAACTAAAATCCACAGATGATTATTTAGTTCAAGACTGGACCGTGATATTTTCTGATTGTGAGATTGAATCATATTGCAAAGGCAACCTTAATTCTGACATTTCCTGTATCTACTTTGTACTCTCAACATATAATTAAAGCAGAGGGTTTTAAGAAAAAGGAAAGAAGAAGCAAGAAATACAGCTTTCATGTCTTACAGTTTAATGTATTCAGCTCAATCATCATACAGCAGTTCAGAACTTTTAGATCTACTGCAATATGTAACCCTACAACACAAATGTAATTGTAGGAACATATTGTCAATGTAAATCAGTCACTATAGGGTGACAGGCTTCAGAAATAGTTCAAGAAACAGTTAATAGCAGGCAAGTCATGCCAAATGTCAGGACTCTTTGTGTTCCTTTCCAATGTTGGAAGGAGGATTTACTTTGACCATAAACTCCCTTTTCTCTCTGTCCCCCTTGCTATATATCCCTGTGTATCTGTCCCTGTTCCTTCTTCTTTCTTCCTCCACCCTCCAATCCCACTTTTTGTCAATTGCTAATCTGACTCTTTTCCTTGCTCTGCATTACATTGCTGTTCTTTTTTTCCCCAACTTCACATTCTTACATCATTCTCTTCTGAACTTAGTTTCATGCCGCCCTGACTAATCCTTAATTACAAACTCTTTCTCTCTCTGTGAGCCCCAGCCCCCTGGCTCTGTCTGACCCTTCCTGATGCCTCCTCCCCTTACCCAGTCGTTTCAAGAGTTGCATTGACATTCCCAGTTACCAGCCTTCCCTGTTGCAA
The DNA here is from genome assembly GCA_013399835.1 of Leptocoma aspasia. Lineage (NCBI taxonomy): Eukaryota > Metazoa > Chordata > Aves > Passeriformes > Nectariniidae > Leptocoma > Leptocoma aspasia. Next base: position 352,394 of record VXAX01005360.1, on the reverse strand, counting down.
ACCACATCTCTATCTGTAGTGTTTGCTTCCCCTGTCTCCCTGGTCAGGCTCACATTCCCTACTGGTTTCAGCACATTTCTGTTTCTTTTTGTGTACCTGGCTGGATATCGGGGAGGGAAGCACTGAGAGCATTCTGTTCCAATTTCAGTATTTAGCATGACAATTGTAGGCAGGAGTGAGGAGAAAGAATTGCAGAGAAAGAACCACTTCATTCCTGCAGCACTGGAGTAAAGCATGCTCAGTACAGATGGGGCTCTTTATCTGCAAAACTCTACAAAAGCTTTCCAGTGGTTGAAACATTTTCCAGTACTTTCTTGGATTTTGTTTGGGGCAACAAAGACCATATTGTCACAATTATATAAAATTTCAATTGTGTCCTTAGATTTTATTTTTAAATGATATTTTGTATACTTTGGTATCCACTACAGAAGAAATATAATATACAAATATTTATCATATTCTATTATTCTATATACAGTATATTCCATAATTAAAAATATAATACCATCTCTTGCATCTTTCAGGTTCTGGGGAAAAAATACTTACTAGGGAAATACTTTTTTATTCCTCTCAAAAATATATCTATGTCTCAGTATCTAAGCATGCCTGGGGTAATAGTCTTTTTATCCACAATCATTTTTCAATTTACTGTATTGAGCATGCTATGTAGTTCTATAACTGAGCAAACAAAGGTAGGAAAGCTTCAGTGCTCTGTAGAGAAGTGATATAATTGAAATACAAAGTGTAATTTCAGCATTTAAGAAAATATTATGCAAGAAAATCATAATTAAAACTAAAGATTTTGTTTACTATTTATTATAAATAAATGGATACTTGTCATCTTGAAGTTATACCTAATGTTGCTATTTTTAAGTATCACTTTGAAGAGTAAGGAATAGAACTAATTTAAGCGTAGAAGATAATTGCATTTGTCAATAAGGGGGTATGTTCTGTTCTATTTTTTCGTCGTGTAGCACTCATTTAGATTCACTTTTAGTGCATGTAAAGTCTTTTGTAAAATGGGAGCAATAATAAAAAGGAATTTGAATATAAGACTATAAAAAGAAGCAATGCAGGGTATTTTAGGGTTGTGTTTGAGTTTTTAAAATACTGAGTAGATAACAGTTTGCTGCAATATCCATAAAATGTTAACAAATAATCATAATAAATAACTAAAATTTGAGTCTCAGATGTACTTACGTATTTTTTTTTTGAGCAATAGAAGGAGATACTAAGCTATTAGGAACTGGTGGAGACACTGGTTTTAAATGTTTTCTTTGCTTCTGTTTTAAATAATAATAAAGCAGATTATCCTCTTCTTCATACATATTGTAGGTTCACTAGATGCCTATGCCTAGCTCCCAATCCGGTTTCCCAAGACCCCCTCATCCCACACAAAAAGGTACCATACAAAGATAATGTTTGACTTTTATATACTGTTTTGTTAACATACCTCTTACTAAGCACTAGAACAATGACATTTACTGCCGCTTTTACTTTTTTATTTCCATTGAATTTTCTTCTCCATCTGGTTACTTACCATGTATTTGCCTGCCTACATTATTATGTTTTCTTTTCCTCTATATATCACACATTCCCAATTTTCTATCTCCCAAATCCTGTACCTTCATTTTCATTCTATTTAAACACCAATCACTTTACACATTATCTAAAATCCTCTAAAAGTGTTCTAGTTCTGCACCATCTTCACCATTGACCATTCTTCCCTTCTCATGTTCCTGTCATGTGTTCCTTTTGCCAAATTGCTCACAAATGGTTTTGTGCTGTTGTCCCAAAGCTATCCTGGTAAGAAGAGGAAGATTAATTAAATTTTACCTCTTTCATGCTGCTTTGTTTTTGTCTGTTCCATTTATTTCAAATTTACTATCAATTGCCTCAGATTGTACCTTTTCTGCTTTCTTCCAAATAATTTCCAACTTCTGCATGCCATCATTCCAGCTGTTCCTGAAATCAGCTCCATCATTTTCTCCTAAGTCTTCTTACCGTGCTCAGTTCGCTGAATTCTCAGGTCTATCTGTTTTTTTACCCCAAATGTTTGTTTTTGTTGCAAGAGGCCCTTTGCATTTTCTGTATTCTCAAAGATCTTCCATCCTGCTCACTCTCAATCAGTTTTTTCCTCAGCTATGCGTTCTCCTCTAGCAGAAAATTCATCCTCCTTGTCCATTGGTCAAATTTTCACACCTCAGTTCCTTATTCTGATGCAAATATTACTTTTTCTTCTAGCACATTATCAGCCTTTCTCCAGATGTGTCTGTTATGTACTCTCTCTGTCCCTTAGCAAAATGCACTTACCCTTTCTAAGCCCTTTCCCACTGACAATCTCCCCTTTCTTTAGTTCTCCACCTCTTCTCTAGGCTCATATTAACAATTCAGTTAAGTGTAATGCTAAGTGGTTTCAGAGTATACCTTTCTGGTGTAAGAAAAACACCCACTCAGCTACCATGCACCCAAAACCTTCCAGGGCCATCTGTCTTTCTCCCCTTCTAGAAAGGACAAGGCAGGAAATAGAGATGTTGAACAGATCCAGAAACAGAGAAAGAAAATAACAGCAACTCAGCACACTGGTGCTGTATGAAGTTCCTTGAAAGCCTTTGAAGGCTGCTGAAAAAGAGCAAGAAAGAAATTATTATTTAAATTTGCCCATTGCAAGTGTGCATTTTGCTGCCCAAATATTAGGGGAAAGCTGCCCTGCAGTTGCCCTCCACATTAATAAAAATTGCTTATATACAGCTGTAGTCATTTGCCCTGAAACCTAACCTAAATTGTTTCTGCATTGGTTTGAAACTTGTTTAATCTATTTTTCAACAAGCAAAATCCAGGTAATAATCTCAGCAACTGATAGTCCTTGATTCTTCCTTGTTATATTTGTGTTTGAAAGATGGGTATCTGAAGGACTTCCACAATGAAAAGGAACTTTTGGTGGTTCTGTGAAGCTATTGCACACAGTTCTATTTCTGATATATAAATCTTGGACAAAAGTGTGTGGAAATATGTGATGATATTCTTTATGAGATCAAAAGCTTTATTGGAAAAGGCCATTATCAAGGCTGTGAAGTCAAGCATTCCAAAATTAGGAAATGGTGGAATTAAGGTTGTCTTTCGCACCTTTGTTCAACTGTCTTTGTGTCTGTGTCATGATACAATCTTTAATTATATGATTAGATACTGTATTTTTCACAGTACCTTGTCTCATTCAGTGCAGGAGTTAAAAATATACATGAATAGAGGGATATCTATCCAATATTTTTTTCATCTTCAGTGGTCAGTGTGTCTTCTGATGCTTTATATAATACTTGGTTTATGTATAATATTTCCATAATTAGACATCATGCTTTACAGAATAGTTGTAAATTATTATCTAAATTTCTTCTTTTGGCATTTCCTAACAGCTGAGGGCTTTGCTTCACTAATGTCCTAGGTAACCATCTCCTAGCGCTGTCTTCTTAACAAGTGAACTACAAAGTCAGAAGTTGCACTGTGAGACAACATCTGAAAACCATATGAAATTGAATTTTAAGATTCCCAGTCATAAAGCTAACCAAGCAACTGATAAGCTGTAATACTATAATACGAGCAGTGTGGCCTAAGGAATGACCATGTTGCTATGACATTTTTCCAGATACTTGCTGAGATAAAGACAATCCTGGCATACATTTCATGCTCTTGGGCACAGAATCTTCCTTTCATTTTTCTTGCAACTGTATCACCTCTAACCGTGTCTCAATCAAGCTTTCTTTTTCTTGGTTCTCCCTCATTTCAGGGTTTTCTATCAATCTTAATAACAACTTCCAAATTTTCTAATTCTTTCTTGATCCTTTTTTCCTCACCCCTTTCAATGCAAGTTTCTTTTTATGTCCAGTCATAATTCCAAACCCTGAAGTTTTGACTTCTTCTGGCAAATATCCTTTTTAATCAAGATCCAAATGTCTCCAGATACTGATTCATTCTATTCATATGCCCCATGTCCAGTTACTCACCATGATTTCTCCCTCTAAGAAACCTCATATGACTTTACTTGACTTTTTTGCCCTGTGTTCTGTCTCCCCTCTTTCCTTGTATTCTCAACCACCGGGTTCTGTTCTTGTCTGTTAATGCAAATAATTCAGTCCCCCAACTTCAGTCTCAGTTATTGTCAGCCAATCATTTTTAGTACTTTATTTCTCAGTGTCTTCCAGTGCCCTGGTTTCTGTGTTTCTATGTATGTATTTAGCCAGTCTCAGTCACATTTCCTGTCCTTATTTCCAACTCCAATCACATCAGACTTCTTGTTCTAATTTCTGTAAATCTTGAGTATTTTTATGAGTTCATGTTTGTAGACTTAGAGAAGATTACTGTTGGCTGCTTATCATAGATAGGATACATTTTCCAGTGCACTGCTACTCTCAAATTAACTAATGATTTTTTAAAAATAGTTTTCAATATCCTCAAATGACAGAATATGTATATCTTTTTTATGGACATCACGATTCTTTGCAGCACATTTAACTAAGATGTCTTCTCTTTAGCCTTTTCTTCATTTATTTTCTGCATGATATTGACTGTGATGACCAGTGCTAAGTACATTTATCTGTAGAGTCCTTTCAAGAATTGCATCTTTCTCTTAGAGCTTCTATCTCCTATCTCCACATTTCTGTCTGTTCCTTTCCACATCCCTCTTTATCAAAAGCAATTCCATTTGCATCCATAGCTGCCTAAAGACAAGGTCATCCATCTGTATAATGCCATGTGAAACAATGGCCATATGTTCTCTAAAGTATTAATTGATTAAACCTTAGGAAAGCACCTCATTCTTTAGACATTTTACCAAGATTCTTTTTCCCTTTTTTTCCTTATTAAAACCCTTGGAACTGCGAAATGTCTCTCTATGTATATCAACTTGTAAAATCTGCATTTTTATCCAATTGACACTTGCTCATCAGTTATTCTGGTTTTATCACCACTTAGTAAGTACTATGGATTTGTTGTTACTCATTTATTATTGCATGTGACTTCTAGCAGAGAGGTGCTTGGGTTTAGTATGGAGCCAGAATTCTCAAGTGAATGTATCAGGACACTTGCAGAATGAAAACACATTTTCATTTTCCTGTGTGACATTCCTTCTCTGTCGACCCATTTCAACACTGTTCCAGTTTCCCCTCTATTGTTGCTTTCTTGTTTTCCTTCCACGTCTGTTTCACCTCCTCCCCTGCCAAGTACGACTTCTGAATATCCCAAGTATTTCTTAATATGTCACTTCCTTGACCTGCAAGGCAATGTGTGTGTGTATGATCTGGAGCCATGTGGCTGCTGGTTTACCAGGTGGCTGACTAGGAGGCACATGCATTCTGAGGGATCAGTGACAAGGCAGGAGATAGGCGTTTTCTGCTGGACATCTTGTTGCTGCCTCTTGGCAGCTGGGCAAACCAAACAGTACATGATGCTTCTCAGCAGCTGAAGGGCCAAACAAATGGTTTTTCAAACTGCAAGAGACCCACAGCCCACCTGTTGTGCAGGCCTGCTATAAAGGTTGAACATTTCAGCAGGGAAAAGAAGTCAGGAGCTGGAAACAAAGCTGTCAGAAGCCTGGAAGGCAAAGGGATTTTTTTTTCTAGATATGTTGAATAACTGCCCAAGGAAACATCTGCTACTTAGCTAGGCTGTTTATGGAAACAAACAGCTGACTATTCTAGACCTATAGAAATATAAAAAGGTTCTGTGAAGCAGCAATGATAAAACGGTGGACTGACTTGTTTGGAGATGAACATTTCTGTGATTTTTAGGCCACTTAGCCTGCTATTCCATTAGGCCCTATTAAAAACAAAACAAACAAAAACCAAAACAAAACACCAAACAAACAAACAAAAAACCCCCAACAAAGAACCTAATCATTTCCATTTAATTTGTCGATAAAAATTCTTGTATTCAGCTTAGGAGTCAAGAAGCACTTTGAAGGTCTGCCAGTGTGAAATAACACGTCTTGTGAAAATGTGACTTTCAGCAATCTGACAGATAGATTTTGCATTTTTCTTTTTACCGGTCTGATTTTCAGGTTTCTTCATTAACTTCTCCATTTTTAAGATTTCTAATGATCAGTAAGACAACTGGTTTCAGTCTCTACAGTTTTGGTTAACTGCAGGCATAAGACAAGACTGACTCTGTAATGTGACTGTTCTGCTTTGGGTTATTCTAGCACCTCTCTAGGTAAGAGTAGTGATTTGAGGTAACAGAAACATGTGGGAAAGACAACAGAATGGAGCAAAGCCATTGTGGTGACCCACTGGGGAGTGATCGCTGCTGTTTTATTATTGATTCTTCTCTGCATGCCAGAATTTGTCAAACAAATTGATGCATTGGTGAAAGCATATGCACATGCACTGTTCAATTATAGAAGCTAAAGCATAGTGTGTTTTCTGCACTGCTCTTCTCTTTTGTCTTTCTTATGCTCAAAAGAAAATTTATTTTCAGACCTAGTGATGGGCTGAAGGGTGAGACACGGTTAGAATATTAGTGTCTAACCCTTAGTGACATTTAGTGGGGCTGCCTTACACCCTTTGGATAGTCCACCTGATTCTATTTTATTTTTGTGCAGTCTTCATAAAATATTTGCTGGTTCAACACTGTTCTTATTTGCAGTAACACATAATGCTTCATTCTCCTTCTGATTAGTGCCTTAAACTTCAGCTGCTTTTTGACTTCACTGTGTAACACCTTGTATTAATGTCAGGGTCATGCACTTATTATTCATGTGAACAGTGCTATTCACTTCAATGAAATTATATACATAATAATAAATAACAACATTAATCTGTGTGCACCACCTTGAATTTCATTACTGTTGCAGAAGATATATCTCTGAAAATAGGTTCTCTTAATTTTTATACATTTTAGAAAGAGCTAGGCTCTCTCTATGCACACTAATTTAAACATTTTATCTTATTTCCCCTAAGCCTTACTAGCTTTACCAGCTCACAAGTTTTAAAGACACTTGTTTTACTGATTTTTTTGGCTTGACAGACTATCCAATATAGTTTAGCTTTGAAACCTAGATTCTAGAGCAGACATTTAAAACATCTCTTCCTAGTTCATCTGTCTTTTACTGTTGATACTGGAATACTTGATGAGGAAACAGATGTTAAAGATTTATTTTGTTTCATATTTCATTGACCATGGATAAATACTGAAATTATCTTACAATGCATGGAAACCAAACAGCAATAAGTATGTTCCCTATCCCCCTGCCCAGGAGTCAGCACTTTGGCAGGTTTTCAACCCAAGCTAATCAATTAAAGACAACATTGATTAACTTAAACAGAAGGTGGTATTGATTGCAGGCAGTAACCTATAAATAGACAATTGTTTCATAGTGTTCACAGGTCATTGTTAGCTACACCTTTAAACTTCAAGGTACATAATCCTGTTATCTATCACCCAAAACGCAAAGGAAGGACACAGAGCGAATATACAGTTATATATATATTGCAAAGTACTCGTATTCAATTCTCTCATTCAACACATACTCTTACATAAAATTTTTCCCTTTTTATTTGAAATTGCTATCTATTGCAATTTACGTCTCATTTTATAGCTGTATATATATGGAGCTGATGGAAATCAAATATGTTCCTGACTTTTCTACTGAGATGAATGGTTAATCAATCAGATTTTCTTCCAACACGGTGCTTTAGTTCACTTTTAAAGAAACTGTATGTAAAATTAATGACTAAACATGAACAGAGTCAAGTGGGAAAATTCAGGACAATACGAATATTAAAAAAAAACGCACACTGTGCTCCAGAGCCTATTAAGGCTTTATACAGAATTATTTTGACTTTCATTTTCATTCATCTTACGTGTTCATCTTATTCAAAGAGAAAAGGATAGGATGGATGAATTCTTCCCTAATAGACTTCTGGGGTCACCCCAGTTGCCTTGCTACCTGAGAAGGATGGGGTCTGCAAGGCACCATCCTGGGTATTTTTGTTTCTCGTAAGTACTCTGTTCCCTTCGTCTTCTCCCTCAGAAGGTGACTGAAACCTGATCAGGCAGGTAGAACATATATTTCTATCATAGTGTCATCAGCTAAAAAATAAATAATATTCTCCCTTTTAGAGAAAGAACTAAAAGGCTTGATTTTTTTATAAACCGGGATGAAAAATGGATTAAAACAACATTGTTTTACATGAAACAGGTATAAATAAAATGGATTTCTAGTTTGTTCTCAGCTGAACTATAATCCAGAATGTTCTGAGGCTGGTTGAGGAGCTAGAGCTGCTGGCTGTAAGCTGTTTATCAGTATTTGCCTATACTGTGTCTAGATCTGTCTCTTTTTCTTTTTTCTTTTTCCATTTTCCACATTTACTAAATTTTTGACAAGCTCTGAAAAGTGACATCACATCATGTCAAGATATGTCATAAAGAGGATTGTTTCTTGGCATTAGTTTTTTAAGCTCTCTAAAGATTTAAAATTTCCTGATGTTTGTCTGTTATACCCATATAAAGAAATTTCATCTTTCAGTATTAGTGTTGCATTCCTCTATTAAATCCTTAAGACCTCACCATCAACGGATGTCAAAATATTTAATGATCTGAGATTTTTCTAATAGATGCACTTCCCTTGTGACTTGTGTGAAGAAGGAGGGAGACAACTCTTACACCAAAATAACAGTAGTATTTTTCAGTTCTTCTAAAAGTACTGTGCTTTAGAGAACTAGTAATGTAGACTAGTAGCCAGCAAGTTACTTTATCCATTTAGCACACATAGGAGGAAATCTATTATACAGTGAGATCCATGTCCTTCCTGAAAGGTGCTACAGCTTGAGTAAGTAAAAAGAAGCATCCAATCCAGATTAGATTTCAAATCTTGAATTTCAAGTTAAATGAGACTTAAACCATTAAATATGAATAGTTGCCATCCTATTCAGTGGCCTTTTTTGACTATCAGCCACCATCTGCATCAAAGAAGAAAAAATTTCTAAGCAAGCCATGTGAGCTAATCTACCAAGGAAGGTCATAATAAATTTTCTGTCTTATCCCTGCATGTCTGAAACTCTGAGATGAAGTTAACAGAGAGAAGTTAAGATACTCTTAACATTAATTCTCACACTATTTAAAAAGTTATTTGGTTTTCCACAAGTAGATGACTTGTGCTATTTGAGATGCTGCAGTGCATTTGAGACACCTGCATCATGCCACCAGAAGATCCAGGCATTTCTGGAGCAGCAGCTGGAAGCAGCCTTACAGGATGTGGAAGTCTGACTCAAATCATAGCAGAGGTTGAACCAAACCCCTTTTGCTCATTTAGAAGGCCTTTGAACATACGACATTCTACAATTGGTTTATATTGGATGGAAATTCATAGTTTATTATATATATTGAATAAAAATATAATTAGCACTGTTTTAATTCTAAAATGAAGAATGCCACTCCTATCATTTTTACACACAAACATTCATGAGATAATTTCTCTAGATCTTGCTCCCCTGTTATTTGTAGATTAGCTTATATTTAACATAGCATTTGACTGAAATAGGAAAAAGTCAAATAGGGATGAAAAGTTGTGGGTGTTTTGTAATTATTTTTAAAGAATCGCAAACTGACTGACTTTCAAAAGGATATGATAATATTTACCATGTGTGACTCAAAATCAGCTCTCTGGCCAAATAGATGAATGGTCCTGGATATGGCAGCTCTGAACTTTGCTAGTGTGTATTAGCATGTTCTTATACTTTCTTTGTTCTTTGGAACATCTTTGACTTCTATCTGTACATTCAATATTAAAATCTTTTCATAGCTGCCTCCTTTTTCTTTTTGATTTGAAACAAGCAATTAATTTTGGCCATGAAGCTTGCAAGAGTAATCATATTTAAAAAATAGCTAAAGACACAAAGTTGGTCTGTAGCAGACAGAGCACATTTATTAAGAGTGTGTAATTCTTTTCAACTGCTAGTGTAAATAAGTATATTGAAACAAAACAAAATTAGGCACCAAGCTGAAGGAAAGCATGTTTGTGCATAATAGTTCTGAGAAAGTGTTTAAGGACAAATTATTCATGAGAAAACACTGATTTTTTTAAATCTACAAGAATTAGCTAGTCCAAAATTAGTTTGTTAAATTTTGGTTATTTGTTTTCAGAGGAAACTTAATCTTTTATAATGTTTCTGCATGAATATAAGTTTTAGTAAATAGATGCTTTTTTATTTGTGCTACTGATTCTAATTAGCAGCCTTGTGGCTGTCTCAGATAAATTGTTTTGAGCTATGCCAGGAGTAACTGGAAATCTACTAGACATTTTTTCATTGTAATATCTGAACAACTTTGCAGTCTTTAATGGATTTAGTCTTCACATCAGGAAATACTCCTGTGATGCAGAACAAAGCAATTATCTTTATATATAAAGGGGCTAAGGAGCTTGATCATGGATATATCAGAAATCTGTGGTATATCAGAGACTGAGCCTAAGCCTTGCAAGAGCTAAAGATTTTATTCTGCCCTTCATGTTTTGCCCTTCCTTTTATATATTCTGTCATGCTTTCTCATTGTACAGACATATGGAAAACTAGATGGAATTTACCAACTTGAATATCAGTGGCAGGATTTATGTCCCAAAACTCCATGCTAACAGAATACATAGAGCACATCAGCTGTGCCTGCTTTGCACTTGCTCAGACTGATGGCTAACCTCTGTGAATATCAGGGTAATGACAAAGTGCACCTGGTCTAAGTGTTTTCAAGTCTTTTCTTTGTTAGACAAAGCTTTGAAAATACAACAACATATGCTGCCTACCATTATTTGATTATTACTTGATTTTATGAGTGCTACTCACATACCAAGTTGACCCTGTGTATTCATCTTTTGTAAAAAAGACCTGACATAAATTCTAGATTCTGGTATTTCTACATAAATATAACAGTTTGGTTAAAACACCTTGCATAAAGACATTTTAAAGGTTTGAAGCTGCAGTAGTGGGGGATGGATTATTTAATTAGTGTAGGTTCTACCAGCTTCCTGACCCAAAGACACACTGAACTTCTTTCTTCAGCTTTCTTGTGTACACACTAGCTCAATACCTGCTGTACTTTTACTCACAGAAGTAAAAATAAAACCGTATGAGCTTTTTGTGCTTCAGGAGCTGAAAGCATGTGTGCATTACTACACTGTCCTTTTAATGTTTTAGTCAAAAACACAAAGATGTAACATTTAATTAAATCTGAGCCATCAAATGCAAATCTGTCCACAAGTATGTTATGGCAACAGCAATGTTTTATGTGAAAAAGTATTTTAATGCATTTCTTCTAAGATCTCTTGCAAGCAGTGGGGCAAGAGTATTCATTAAATCTTTTGTTGTGATCATCTCTACCTATGTCCCCTACAACAGTTTGATTGAAATTGACAGTAATTGAAATTACTGTCCCATTCATGACCAGGTAAACTAAAGTTATTGAAGGAATGCAACCAAATGACATCACTTTCCTTAAAACTTTACACAGATATTGAGGGGAGATGATGATGGTGAGATGGTAGTAACTGCGCTGGTAAGGGCTTTTGATTTTTATGGGAAGTTGTATATGTCTGTGAACCTGTATTCTCATGACATTATGGATTCAGGCAGCATTCCTGATCTCAGGTCTTTCTGTCAGACTCATCTGCAAATCCAGGCTTCAGACCTAAAGGGTTGTAGTGAGTTCATCTTGTAAGCATTGCATGAGGGTCTTCTTAACTGTGGACAGCACTTGGAGGATGTTTATTTGGAAGTATCACTCCAATTTGAAGCATTTTGATAAGGAGTAATGCACAAAGTGAAGGGTAAGGCAAAACTTTTCAAGTACTGTGTTCCTACTTGATAAAAGGGAAGAGCCAGTGAAGGAATTAGAAGAGAGTGACAATTCAAAGAAGCAGACTAGGAAAATATTTTTGCCATACAAATTTGTTTATACAACTGAGACAGAAACTTTAGTAGGTGAGATATGAGGAGAAACATCATGTGAATTTATAGCTAGAAAGAGGGATAGGAGAGTGAGGGGCAGAGACTTTTTATGAGAATAAATTTAGTCACCATGTTGTAATGAAGAGTCAGAAGTTACAAACAAACAGGATACCTTGATTTTGAACTTTACTGACAGAGAAGATTAAAAGAGTAGTTCATAGTGACTAAGAGTAGTAGTAGTGGGGAAGATGAGGAGGAATCTGAAGGGGTGAATGATTAACAGCTCTGTTTTCTCAAACTGAGATTGTCAGAGCAGTGACACATGCACACAGAGGATCAGAAAAGTAGACTGGGGTTTTATGTCAGACAGAAGGGAACAGACCTGGAGTACAAAGGGCCGTGTCAATTGTCAGCGTGGATACAGTGACTGAATTTCTGTTTATGGATTAGACTACTCAGATACAAAGTACAGAAAGAGCGAGAAACAATGTGAGGAAGATCATAGCCCTCAGAAATTAAAACAGAAAGTTGAGCAAGAAGCAAAAAAATGTCAAACTGTGAAAGAAATTAGCAATGTGGAGGGGGAATAAGAAGGGGAATTTTTAGGAAATGCTAGTCTAGAACCTACCAGATATGGTATGAGGTGTTAGTTCTAATATTTATTTGTATAGAAGTCATTAACACAGACACATTTAATAAAAGTTTCAAAAAACTAGCTGACCAGCAGCAGAATTAATGGTCAAAGAAGAAGGCACTTCCCAGCACTTTGCAAGAATAGTGTTCATTCATCCATGTATTTGACACATTTGTAGCAAATTAGGAACATGGACATACTGTATCCATGTTGTTAAGCAGTAGGTAGCTATAGGAAGGTTTCACAGATTTTAACTTTTTATAAGTAATGTCCCTAAAGACATTAGGATTGTTATAATGAATTATTACAGTGTAAGTTCTAGAAATTTTATTGGGAAATTTTGCTAAACCTCTGTGGTGGTTGCACTTAAGGATTTTGTTAATTGTGGTAATCAGCTTTCAAAAAAATGTTAACACATGCCCACATTTTTTCTCCTTGTATGTAAAGAGAAAAATCTCTATTTCTGTCAGATGCTATAGATTTTCCACCTAACTGAAATAAGAAATAAATGATATCAAGTCATTGCACTTTAATATCTGATTCTAAATAAAAGGCATGCAGACAGCAAAATTTTCAAAGGGAGGTGCCTTCAGTTGGAACTTGTTAAACCCGCAGGGGAGGGAGAAGTTAATATTTTAAAGGGGCCACATAGTCTTCCATTACCTTTAATCCTGCAACAAGCTAAGAAATACAGAGTGTAAGTAAGCAGATGTTCTTAAGAGCCTTCTAGCAGCCTGTTTTTGTAAAGAGTGCCAGCTAGTGATTTTCACTCCTTGTGAAAAACCAGCTTTGTATTGCTGTAAGTGTTAAGGAGAGCAAGTGAAAATCCACCTCGATGTACTTTGTAAAATGTGTGTATGTATATTCATCTTACGGAAAAAGAATATTATGTTATCGGATTTGGAGAGTATATCATAACTCTTTTGCTAGAGAAATCTTTTTACTAAAGGAGCTTAAGCTGCAGAAAAAACACATTATACCTTGGGTATTGCATGTAATAAAATATGATTTAAATGCAAGATATTGAAATAAAAGTTTCAATTTAGGAACTTGAGTGTATTGCTTTGAAAAGCCCAGTCAGTTACGTTTATAGCTTCATCTTTTTGCAGGAAGAAGTGTGGGAATTCCTCATGCTCTATGCAAGTACAGTAGGTTTTAGATAACAGGATCAGGTCCACAATTTGCCTTTCTTAAAACCTATAATATAAAATGAAAATAAATACCACCACCACACAAACTACAAAGGTGAAAAAACGCTGTATGTTGCATTTTCCTACCTCCTGTGGCTAGGGACAGAATGCAGACATGCCACAATAATGTTTTTTATTTCTACTGTTCAAACCATATTAATGAGAACATCATTTTGGAGAACTAATTATTTCTATTTGTCTTGTGTCACACTTTCTAATTCCCCTATATTAGCACAGCCAAAGCAAATTAATTGCTTTTCCAGCAGTTGAACCTTGTCCAAGAATGAGCTCACATTCCCTTCCAGTTCTGCAGTTTCTAGGAGTGCATTGTGTCAAAAATTTCTCTTGATACTAAACATAGCCCAGAGAATATCTTTGCAGATTTCTGTTGCTGCTCACTTGATGAAATTTATAAGTTTAAGTGACCCACTAGGAAAGATAAAGTTCTTAGCTGCAAGATTATACATCAAAACAGTTAAAGTGAAATTAAAATTAAATGAATGAATCTCACTGAAGCAAAAAAAGCAGTAATTAATGGTTCCCTTAATTGTCTTCATAAAATATTTGCATGGGTCTAATTTGCATAATTTGCATGTATTAATTAATCTTTCAAAGGAATTTTGTGCTGAGAGAAGCCAAAAAATCTCTTTGTTTTATTTAACATCTAATGAAATATTTATCTTCGTTAATGAACTTCTCATCTTCATTAAAATAAAAATTGCACAAGTTTGTATGTTTTAAATGTTTTTATAATTGAAGTTAACAAAAAAAAAAACTCTTCAGACCTACAGTATCTGAAAAACAAACACATTATTGCACATTCTGTGTCATTTTGACTACAGCAACATTTAAATTTGGAGAAACCCTATTCCCTCTACCAAAAGTTCTCAAGGGCTTTAAAATAATTTCAGTTTTATCTTAGTTGATGACAATTTTTGGTTTTTGTATTTTACAAATAGGGATGACAAAGTAAAATTTTTTTTTATTATTGTCAACCTGTGATACCTCAGAGATTTTATAGAACAATTTTATAATTAAGCATAGAAAAAGAGACTAGCATCATAAGTTGGAGTTTAAAATACTGCAGGTGTTTGTACATTATATGGGGTTAGGTTATACTCTACAAGACTAACAGTTGAGGAAAAAAAAAATAGTTTGTGAGTTAGTGCCTGTCCTAGCTGTGGTGATCAGCAAATTTGAGACAGTATCCAAAATAGCCAGACATGCAGAATGAGAATATGCAGTGAAAAAAAAAAAATCGGTATTGAAGTTTTGTGCAAAATCTGAATATAGAACTGCAAGGAGATTAGAAGAAATTAAGAGCCATTTCTGTAAAAAAACACAGGTATAAAAGGACAGTGATTGGGTGTTTTGGGAAAAAGGTGAAGGCTATTACTTAAAACAAGGACAACCTAAAATCCCAAAGTAATCTATCAGCTACTTAATATTGCTGGAAATAGAGTCTGTGGACAAAGAAGACAACGTATAGTTAAAATAGTGTCTGTACAGAATGTTAAAAATGTGCATAGTAAGACAGGTGAAAGGGAGTTCTGTTCACTTCAAGGATGAGTACAACATTATTGGAATAATGAAAATATACTTGAAGTAAGGAAATGCTTGGGGGTTTATAATTCACAAGAAATTATATTTGCACAGTGAAACAGCACAATGGGATTTTTACTCCTTTTCAATATGCCTGCATTTGCTTAAATCCTTGAACACGTTTATAAACACATTAATGTGTTTGCATTCATTTTAGACATGCAATACCTGAGAAAGCCAGGCCTGCAGAGACTGAAAAGTAGGTGCCCTTTAAGAGTGCTTTAGAATTTAATAAACAGGATGTTTAAGCTATCAAGATGGTATACAGAGTCATATATTCTTTAGTACATTATCCTATAATTTTTTCAACTGATAAGATGTAGTGGGACTTTGCTGATACCATAATGGCAGTATAGATATTGCTGTGTTCTGAAGGTGTGGAATAGCTGCTGAGGCAATGTAATTAGCTATAAAATACCCAAACAGTATCAGTGGGAGGGATATGTTCCACTTCACACATTTGTGGGGTAGATGTCCTTATCTGAGCTATTTGGCTGGACTCCTATTAAAGTCAATGAAGAGTAATAGACACATCTCTCCCTTTGAAGAAAATGAATCACAACTTCCAGATTTCTTCATTGATTGTAAAGGGAGTCTGCTAAACCAGTTCAAATGCAGCTACGTACAGTGCAGGTGTCTGAAGTTAATGTGATGAATTTCATGTGTTGTGTATTTTCCTTTTTGCTTGCCTCAGAATTCCAGCATCACTTGTGACTAATCACACTATGAGCAGCTGCATTTCAGTCACTTCTTGTAACTACTGATGTTAGAAATGGGTAATTTTGCATCAGTTCTGGAAAAATATACAAGCTTGACAATTCCTTTTCCGTTTCATATAATTCTGAACAATTTTGAAAGTTGCATAAAGCATGACTCTCAAATGTAGAAAAGAGAACTTGAATTCTGCATTACTACTGAAGCTTTACAAGAGCTTTGCAGCATTTGTTTCATTTGGATGCTACCACACAAAGCACAAGGCATGAAACAAGTGTCAGAGAAGCATTTTGAAAACTCTGAAATAAGAACAAAAGCAGCCATAAATTGAGAGATAGAAAAAGAGATAGATGAAGTACCAAGAAAAAGAGGTAGATGGAAGTATCACAGAACTCTAGAAGGGAAAATAGTATCATATTTCTCATACAGTTTCATTATATTACTGTAACTTTATTACTGTATCATTACTGATTTGTAATGGACGACTAGTTAATGTTTTGCCTTTTAAATGTAGTTATGCTTGCAAACAAGACATGGGCTGGAATTAGCTTGATGTAGCATAGAAGTCTTCAATGTAGACATCTCCATCTGTGCTCGTCACCCTTGACCCTCACTGGATACAGAGATTTTTGTATCTATATAGATACAGAAATATCTATAGTAGAGTTTATTATAGACTACTACAAATGAATTTAGTAAGCTCAGTCATATTCCAGAAAAGCTGAGTTCAGTTTCTGGAGGTGAGAAAGTAATTTCTTTGGTGGTTGTTGTTGTTTGTAGTGTATGGAGTTTTTTTTCCATAAAATAAATCCATTTTATAGCAAAGGTTGTAATTATACTCCAAGTTGCAAAGAATACTCTCTACTCTAATTGCAAAGAATTGATGTAGCATTTGACACAGTCACAAGACGTATATGCTAAGGAGTCACTGTTTCGCCCATTTTACATTTTTCAGCAAAGAATTGAGTGGATAATATCGATTTCAGAATTAAAATGGTACCATTTGTTTGGGTGGCTTATATGGTTTACATCTGATGTTTTGCTCTTGAATGGCAAAGAAATACCTCATTTTGCATGCTTCAGGGCATTTTTAACAATGCCTTAAGCTGAAACCAAGTTTTTTTGCATAAAGAAAGAAATAATATCTACTGATATCCTGATGGCAGCACCGATGCTTTGGTGTCACACAAGGGTGTTGTGAAACTTAATTAATATTTGTAAAGTATTCTGGATCTTGGATGAAAGGCACAGTAGAAGTTCAGTTATGTTATTAACTTCTGCTTTTATATTTTCTTTGGTGATGGATCAGAGTCTTAAGCATTAAAAAGTGGCAAAGAGAGGGGATGCAAGATACAGCAATTTACAACTATTATCAGCTAATTATAGTTAGTTTCAAATCTTGTAGAGGTAAATAGCTGGAGAAATATTTTATAAGATTTAGCAAACTAATACTTGATTATTAGATTTTGTGTAAATTTTGTGTAAATGCACCTTACCTGAATCACCATATGCGAAAAAATTTAATAACTTAATTAATACTTAATTATTATAATTTAATACCTTAATTATTCTGCATTAGATCAGAAATGGTATATTACCGAGTGACAGCATTTTGGTGTAGTACAGGACAGTCTCTCTTTTATAATCCTAAAATAACTGAGGGGTCAGAAATCCTGTTAAGGAGAATGAGAGCTCAACATTCCCTTAAAATATTCAAGAGGCAAAAAAGCAGTTAGGCTTAAAATGTAAATAAAACTGTACTGTGAGACTTTATCAGGCAGGCAGCCCTTTGTGCAGTGTTAAGAGTTAAGAAGGCAATCATCTTCCTAAAATACCACTCCAATTTAATTGCTCTATTTCGTCAGTTGAAGAAAAAGAAAAAATAATAATCTTGCCATCAATAAAGCTATATTAACTTGAACTAACTGAGGGTCTGATGGTTTAATTTAAAAGTGGCCAAATATTTTAGGTTTTGTCCTTTCTGTCTTTGGCAGTAATATTAAAAAAAAGAGGCATTTCTGTGTCCTTGACTAATAGGAAATATTTATAGTAATTTATTTTAGGATAAACAAATTTTTACTTTGTCTGTAATACTCATATAAATTTCATATTGCAAACCAGAAAAGCAAGCAATTGCTATGTTAGACCTACTGTAATTCTAAAAACAGTGTTTTCTCACAGTGATTATTTTTTATATTTATATGATTAAGAATAAAATAAAAAATTTAGCCTTTGTGTAATTCAAGAATTTTGCTTTTCCTTGGATTTGATGTGGAATTTGACCCATCTCTTTTTGTATCTCAAGTACCTATGAAATTAAAAAAAAAATCGGCTAAGAAAAGGAAGTTTAAAGGAAGTGAAACTAAAATTAACACGTTTGGAAGGATTACTTAGCCAGCATCACGTTCTATCTAAGCTAAAATTTGCTGTCAGCATATATCTATAATAAGTATTCTTCCAGTGAACTGCCAGCTGGCTTGTAAAGAGGAAAATATATTCTATAGAATAGACTGCTAGCTTTAAAAAGAAATATTTTGCTTTTGCTCATTGTAGGGTTCCGTAACACCTGAAGGACATCCTGGGAGACAGCAGCATATATAATGATAATGTGATGTCATTTTGTTTTTCCTAGTTGAGAAACACAAAGTGTGTACCAGTAATGGTAAAAACATTTTTTCTATTATATTCTTGTCAGCCTTATTTTTTAAAAGTGATGCAGCCTCTAATAGCTTAGGAAAAGCAGCAATAGCATAATAGTGTGTTTTGTCATGGATGTTAGAAAGGATGGATCACAATGTGCTACAGCTGGCCTTGGAAACAAACTGTTATGAAGGCAGGACCAAAAAATTTACAGTGCTGCTTTATGTGCATGAAATTAGAATATGGATTGTTGAAAATATACAATGCTGTATTAGATAATTTAAGTTTTGACTTGTTTATTTTGTCTATGTGTTGATTCTGCAGATTTTGCCTGTGACAAACTGTCGGTGCAACCATTGCATTAAAAGACATGTATTTTTCATGATATTGTTTCATACTGCAATATGCTGGCTACGACTCCTTTCAAGTAATCAAGCTATATTGAATACAAACATAAAATAAAAAGCAGTAATAATTTGCTTTTGTCTTTAGCATTATACTCTGACTCAAACATATACGCTCTTAGCCATTGGAGAGAGAGAACAGTACCTTTGCACATTGCTCAACTGGACATAAAATACTGTGGCTGGATCAGACTCCTTGGCTTCACCAGAAATACTGGAAGCATCATAAAAATAGTACACTGACTGGAGGATCAGTTCATTTTCAACCTTGCCATCAAATTTGTTATGACAATCACAGTCACTTTTGCTCCAGTAACTATGCCATCCAATGTAATCTGGTTCCCAATGCTGAAATATTGAAAGGCTCAAACACTATTAAAACATACAAATATCAGTTTTATTCCAGTTCCAAATGGGCAATAGTTCCAGAGCTTGGTCTTAAACATTCAGTGCTTAGAAAAATCCTTATTTTATAAGGTTTCCCTCTAGGGTTTTTCATATTCTTGCAAAAGCATTGACTCCTTAGTTTTTCCAGCTAAAATTAACTTTATAGCCAAATGCATTTTACCAGGCTAGATACTCAATAAATATATTCAGGATATACTCAGTTTTTTCCTCTTTTTCTACTAAAGTAGTGTAGCATTAGGGATAGTACTAGATGGGCTTTAAAATCTGCATTTTCATGCTCTCATATCACAAATATATTCATAAAGATCGTTTAAATACATCCGTCATCCTGGGAGACTACTCAGAGCTGAGTTCCTGCAAAAGAGTTGGTTTGTGTCTCATATTATTATTTAATGTATATACAAGGAATGATCAGTTGCTCTTCTGTGATAAGCAAATCAATTTATTTTATGTGCATATTGTGGACTGTATTCCTTGTCTTATACTAGTAGCCTGTTCTGAAATTATTCCAGTCTAAGTTCACCTTGAGCATGGGTAACCAGCATCTTAAACACTGTTCCAGGGAATGTCCTGCAAGTGACTTGTACAGTGCCATTAGTGTGTTGCTATTGACAAGAAACACTGTAAGTGGAAAGGTGGGGGAGATGGGGACGGGGAGGGAGATGGGTGAGGAAGAGTAAAAGCAACCAGGAAATAACATTTTTCATTTCCTCTGTCTTGAGAAAATCACACTTTGAAGCAAGAAAATGTTACACTTCAGATATTTTGCACAGCTCATTGCTTCTGGCTCCAAGGTAGTCGCTTGATCCCAAAGTCATTGGTTAAGACTGCTCTGTGATTTAATTTAGCCATTCTGTTTTCTCTTGCTTACTTTTTGATGATGAACCATGGTGTTAAGTTCTCTCTGGGAAAGCATGCTGCTTCCATATGGTCTGGGATTTCTGTAGTGGGGTGCATCCAGGACACAGTCTGTCATGACATGCTGTTTTTTCTGAGGAATCTTTACTGGCAAAGACACAGAGTGGTGCCAAATTCAAACCACCTGGCCCTAAGGCTAATTGAGTTTTTCCTGCGAGGGTAGAATAATCATTTTGAAGTACCTATCTGAAATTATGTTACCACTGAGAGGGAATGGAGAAGATTGGCTTGTCATTGCAGTACTTAAATGCATCTATGAAGATGTATTCAAGATGGAAGTTTACAATTAGTTAGGGGAACTAGTTTGAACTCTGAATTGAAAAGCAACCTACTGGGCTAGCATTAGCACTTGCCACAGAAGCAGAGTTCCCTCATAATATAAAATGCTGGTAGTTTTCATTCTGGAAAAGAAGAAAAGCCTTTTGCTTAAGTGTTGCTTCATAGCTTACTACTGGGTTAGACCCCATTTACATGTTTCAGCTTGAAGTCTTCCTCAGAGTTAACGTGAGCTGATTTTATTTTCAGTTTTGTAGTTATGCCGCTCATGCTAAGCCCTGGGAACTTCATTAAGATCTCTGTCTATTTCTGTGTGCTGGAAGGATTATGTGTGACTTCAGTTCGTAGCTCATTTCCTAGGGCATGGCTTCTGGTTTGGTTTCTGTTGCCTTGGCTCTTGTTCTGGAGCTGAATGGCACTGCTTGGTGCCATAAACTTGCTTTCATACAAAATACCTAAAAGCAGCAAGGTTATGTTACAAATATTTTGACATCCCATGCATCCTTAATAGATTTTCCATAAGCTTGCTGCTGTGCAGTCTACCTATTTTACAGCCTCATTCCTTCCTGTTTTGCATGTGACTATTTCTTCATGTTTTGCATTGGGCAGTTACTCTGTTTTAGCACACAGATGGGAACAACGGTGGTTGTGTGTTAAAGTGGGGTGCTAATTTTATATTGATATTAAGAAAGGATTCCACATATTCCAGAATTATGTATGCAGACTAATATAGCTTTCTTTAAGTGGCCTCTATTTTCTAGTAAACTTTGCAGTAGTTCAAATGGCCTCTCAGTTACATACTCTTGTATTAATTGTGGTGTTTAATCTGAAAACAACAAAACACTAGTCTGCCTTTTAGTTACTTGGACAACATGAAATTCAAATCAGTTGTTTAGAAAAGATGTGACTGGGAGAGAAGGGTGAGGTAGGTTTGTGATTCTGTGAACCAGAAGAGGTGCTCTGCATAGGAGTAGGTATTAGATCTAAGTCTTTTCTTGTGTTTTGAAAAGTAATGGAGGTAAAGCTGTAGAAAAGAGAATACCTTAGGAAAGCTCGTCTTCATAAATTATTTGTACCTGCTGAAAGAAATTAACATCACACATGTCTGTTGATGGAGGGTGCTAACTCTGGTCACAGCTATTCCTAGCAAAATGATCATGACCCATGTTACTTTTTCAGAATTGTATAAAAGATCTTTATTATTCATATTTTATTATAGGATCTATAGTTGTATACACCTATATCCTGCCTACTGTATCAGCTTCTATTTAAGTGATGGAAAGGATTTGTGTGCATTTCTGTTTTGCATGTATATGGAGGGTAGTTTTAAAGAAATACTGACTTATATGTACTTTTGCATAGACACTTTCTGTAATTCAGCAAAAAATTGCTGGAAGCTCCAACAAACACTGATCTCCTGTATTTTGTTCTAATTTCATTTTATGACCACTTTTTCTCTCCAGAAAAGGAAAGTAATCATTTTTTAAGTCTGTTTGAAGCTTAAGTATGTTAAGTCTGTTTGAAGTATGACTGATATCTTGTATGTAAGATTACTTTGATGATGATGTTTAGTGTAAAAAAGTGATCATTTGAGCAAGGCACTAAAAAAGGGGGCAAAATGGAGAGAAGTGAAAGAAGACTGATCAGACTAAAGGGATGAATAGTAAATTCTGTTTACATCTGAACTTTACAAAAAAAGCCCCAAAACCAAACAAAGGGAAAGAAGGTGCCAGACAGAAACTACGTTCCAATATTCAATTCTTTTTCAATTTTGTGGTATCAGATCCAAGGTTACTTGCTGGTATTAAAAAAAAGTTGTTTATGTTTCTAGAAATACAGTAACAAATAAAGCACACCTTTTTGTAGAACTTTAAACTGTTTTATGCAGGACAGATTGTTCAGCACCAAAATTATCCACACTGTGATACAAACAGCACTGAACACAATGAGCTGTGGAAGCTCACAAGTTGATTGTATTTAGCCGTGACTTCATCCTTTAATAACTTTTCCACATGATTCTTCAGTTGAAAGGGTTTTGTTCTGTTTTGTGTCTCTTTTGTTGTTGTTTATCATTACTCTTTTTTTTCTTTTTACTAGCATGAGGTGACACAGTACAATGCCTTAGTGACTCAGGTTCAGTGCTTGTAAGCAATCAGTTCTGTTGCCTTTTTTTGGATATGGTGTCTTCTGTTCATACAAATAGAAAAAGGGTTGCTAAGTTCATGAAACAATAAGAAAAGACAGTGTGATTTTTTTTTAAAATCTATTTCTTTCAAACAATTTCTCACCTTACTAGTTCAGTTTTTGCAGTCCTCAAAATGGCCTGTTTTATGCATACTATATGATCTTTAAATTATAGAAGATGACATATTCAGGTACTCCCCTGCTTTGTTAGTTTACTAAAGACCAGATTGCTGACCTTTAGCTTACTCCCACAGTAACATGGGAGTAATGGAAATATATATTAATGATTAAAACACATGGTAAATCACTGCAAGAAGATAGTTCAATATTTGAAAATAACTGCAAAAAAAGGTGTTTAAATGCTCTTTTTCACATATCCATAATTTAGTTTTATGCCTTAAATTAGAATTAAAATCTCCTACGTATAAATTGCTAGTTTAAAAAGAAACACATGGACATCTCAGTTTCCTGAATATTTGCACTGAGTATTAACACAAATATATTTGTACATGAATGTTAAGTAGAGAAATGAAAGGTGTATGATTAATAACAATATGCAAATTTGAAACTAATTTATTGGTGTTACACAAAGGGCAAACTGGGATAGTGTTTGGCCAAATATGTTTACATACTTCATATTTGCATGCGTTTAATGAACATGCAGTGTGAAATCACCCATCTTTGCATAAAAACTGGATGAGCACTTTTTTTAAGGAACAAATTGTTTGAATTTCAAAGCCTCAATGGTCGAGCCAGCTTTCCTGCATCTCCTGTACTCTGCTAGGGAAGAAACAGTGGATCCATCCATGTTCACCAATACATGATCTACTTGTGCTGCCAGTAACAATGTCAGCTCAGTGTATATCCCTCTGCCCCTCCTTTTCAGTATTGAGGTGTAAAACCTCAGAGTTCTAATTAACTCTAGACACTGGGAGGAATTATTTACCCTGACAATGTACTGTTTTGCACTGTATTAGGAATACTATGAAAAAAGTTATGTTCAGTTGATTCCATGACTGAATTTTACAAATGCTGGGCTTTTTGTCTCGCACTCTGCAAACTGAAAAAGACTGAAGTTCCTCATAAATTATTTTCCCACAATTAAAAAGTTAGACTCCCATGTTTATCTTCCATCTTTGGTGGAAAATAAATCCTCTTGTGTCTCAATTTGGAATGAAATATATGAGGAGTGTACAGTAGTTGTTTCCTTTAAGTTTTTTTTAAAGAAGGCTTACAACTTGACTAAGATCCCTTCCATCTGCCACAATATGCTTGCTTTTATTTTGACTTCCCATTATCTTAACAAATATCACATGAATCATTACCATTTGTTTGCCATCCGTTTCTTTTTGTTTTGTTTCTCTTCCTCCAAATGATTAAAACATCATCTTGAATGAATGGCTAGAAGTACACTGTGATTCACATTTGCCCCATCTTATTAAAACAAATAAACCAACCAGTTATATAATTTTAATGTGCTTGAGCTATGGCATGCAGATGCTTTTATCAGCTCTGGGCTGAAGAGGTTGTGTGCATTCAGGCATGCACGTACAACTGTTCTTTGAAAGGGACAAACCTCATTAAGATTACAGGTGCCTCGAAATAACTTCTGAGAAAATAGCTACCATTTTCAATAAAGCTACTTCCTAACAGGAAATGCAATTTATTATGTTACTTAGCACAAATGAGCAGCTTTGCTTTGATTTAGATATGAGTAGCCCCATTTAAGGTCACAAATATTTTATTTCTTTTAACTGAAGTTAGCAGTTTTTAATGGTTGGAGGGTCTGGCAACAGTATACTCAATTTCAGTGCGAAGCATCTGCTGCCTCTAGGAGCACATGGGCTAGTCCTGGGGATTTTGTGTTGCAACATGTGATTTTAGAAGAAATGCTCAGATCAGCTCAGTCACCAGCCATAGAGATGGGATTCAAGTGGCTTTTTATGAGTGAAGAACCTTTTACTTCCATTACATATATATGCATGTATAGTTTTTTGGTTGCTGTTGTTGGTTTTTTCATTATTTGTGCTAATATAGTCCTTAGAGGATTCAGCTAACACTGCTATTATCTTCCTAAGGACAGGAAAAGAGACTGAGAAACCATCAGTACATGAAATCTCTGTTACCTAAAATGAAACGGAAAAGAAACAGAAGTTTGAAAGAGAGAACAGAAAAACAGGAAAAAAACCCCACAAACTAAAATCACAGAAAATTTCAGAACCATATTTGGGAATAAAGTTCCTGTCTTCCCAACAAGAGACATCAACCTTTGTTCTTTGAAAGTACAAAGAGATGAATAAATACGCTATTCAAATACCCTTAAGACCCATTTTGAGTGAAAATTGGCTTCTATCACTGTCCTGTGCCAGTGATATTTGACAAAAACATGTTAACTGAAGTTAGGACTTCTAGCAGCTAAAACTGTGGCTACTTTGATGTAAGGGTTCTTGGATCATGGGCTGGGATTTGCTATTCTACAGCTCACAAATTACAATTAAAAAAAAAAGCTAAATAATTATTCAAACCTTGACATCCCAACTTTCCAAAGCTCACACTGAGATTTCATATCTTGTCATTCATTTTCTGAGCAAACTGGTCTAGTGAAAGGCATTCCTATTCATAACAGGAGAGTGGTCCTTGGTGATCTTTAAGGTCCCTTCCAACCCAAATCATTCTATGATTCTGTGGTTTTGCTTCTCACAAAGTGTTTTGTCCTTTTCTTTTCTTTTCTTCTTAACATGGACTCTGGGGGTTTCTTTCTTATCAGCTCTCTATGTCAAGCTGCTGTATCCTTCTGTCTGTCTGGCCACTTGGTTGGTTGTTTTCAGCTCTTAACTATACGAAACACTATCCTTTTCCTAAGGAGAATTTACCTCAGTAAGTTTTTGTAAGATAGCAAGTGACTGAACTCAGATGTGACAGCATACCTTGGACATTGATTCCCAGATTTTCATAAACTAAACACTTCAGTATTATAGTCATGATGATCACTGTTATTACATTTAATTTTAAAGCAACTCTGTGAATATGATTTTTGGATGGCAAACAACCCCACTGGGACTTGCACTGAGTGGCAGAAATACACACATTACCATCTAATGGATGACTTATTTAGTTTGCAGCTGAAGACAAAACCTAGCATTTCATTGTACATTTTTATCAGTTTACGAGGTTGCATATTAATAGTAATAATATATGAGTGGGTTTGTGTTTTTTACTTCTGAAAATACTGGGCCCATAGAGATGCTTACTGCAAGCTGCCCACAGAACACTAAAGTGAATCATTACCCAGATGACATTTCTGTGGGAATGCATTTTGAGGCATATGATTTGTTTCAGCATTGCAAACTTTTATGTCAGTTCCATTTGTTTGTTTTTTATAACATTTGTGACCTTTTAACTATTTGGGCATGTTCATTCAAAAGCCTCAAAATGAATCTTAATTAAAAAGAGTTGGTCTAAAAAACTACTCCCTCACTCTGGGTAGAATTTCTGTCATATCAATCCACAGACAAAAACAAATTATGTTTAGGAGTAGTGGCATTTTCAGTTTGAGTTACTAGCATGAGCTTGTGTGATCTTGCTGAACACTGCCATTTGCAAAAGAGCAATTAAAACAGATGACAATCTGCTAATCACACACAGTTCTATTTAGAAATGTAGCAGTATTTTCCCAGTTTGTGTTTTTGCTTGACTTTCTAAGAGTAAAAGTAAGTTTTATGTACTTATATATTACAGAATGTAAATTTAGGAATTTCACCACAGATCAACAGTTTTCAGTAGGCTAAAAATATACCCCAGTGTTGTAAACATCCTTAGTTAAAGCTCAGTGTGTGTGTTTGTGTAGTATATGTTTGTATGCATATGTTTGTGTGGCTAAAATATTCCATGTATGTTTTACATAAAATTGTTTTTATGCTGATAGAAAAATTCTGCATTTGTTAACAGAAGAAAATAATGCAACAGGCCTGCATAGCTGATACATTAAAGCTGATTGGGAGGCAGAAGGCACAGGCATGCTCGGGATTTAGGATTTAGAAGTAGTAGCATTTTCACATTGGCTTACAAAGGATGAGCTGGCTCGATTTGCTTATCACTTTCATGATTTGTAGGTTTTGTCTGTGATTTTAACCTTGAAATCATTAAAGGCCTATCAGTGGTAGTACTCCACTTGTATTCATATAGGAGCTCTGGCTACACCTAGAGGCAAAGCGATTCTGGTGTCTTTGACAAGAACACTGAGAAGTTCCTATCATTTGGAAAGAACCTCAGAACATTAAGAATAGGGAGAGAAGTGGGTAGGAACAAGGTAGTAGGAGTCACCAACGGAAAGAGACAGCAGTTAAATATAGGGATTGTATTTGGTGTACACTTCGTGATGCGAGGTCATCGTTCCTCTGCAGAGCTGCGAGTTTTTCTTAGCACAGTTTGAAGTCTTTGAATTTCTGAAGTGCACTGCTATTCACCTGTTGCTCATTCTTCATAAGCGGCTGCATGAACTTCTCAGCCACAGTGCTGTGATCACTTCCCTGGGGAGCCTGTTGCAGTTCCCAACCACCCTCTCAGTGAAGAACCTTTTTCTGATGTCCAACCTAGGCCTCCCCTGACTTGGCTTTATGCTGTCTAGTCAAGTCCTGTCACTGGTCATGAGAGTGAAGAGATCAGCTTCTGCCCCTCCACTTTCCTGTGTGGGGAAATTGAAGACTGCAACAAGGTCTCCTCTCAGTCTCCTCCAGGCTGCACAGACCAAATTACCTCAGCTGCTCCTCATACAGCTTCCCCTCCAGACCCTTCACCATCTTCATTGCCCTCCTTTGGATGCTCTCTAATAGTTTAATGTCTTTTTACATTGTGGCACCCAAAACTGCTCTCAGCACTCGAGGTGAGGCCACCCCAGTGCAGAGCAGAGCAGGACAATCCCCTCCCTTGCCCAGCTGGTGATGCTGTCCCTGATGCCCCCTAGGACACAGGTGGCCCTCCTGGCTGCCAGGGCACTGCTGACTCATGTTCAACTTGCCACCGACCAGGACCCCCAAGTCCCTTTCCATGGCACTGCTCTCCAGTCTATCATTCCCTGGTCTATGCACACCACCAGGATTTCTCCATCCCAGGTGCTGAATCCAGCACTTGCCCTTGTTAAACTTCATATGGTTTGACTGCTCACCACGCTCAGTTGTCGAGGTCTCCCTGCAGGGCCTCTCTGCCCTCGAGGGAGTCAACAACTCCTCCCAATTTAGTGTCATTGGCAAACTTACTTAGTATTCCTTTGATTTCTGTGGCCAAGCTAATAAAGATGTTGAAGAGAACTTATATATATAAACAAGTATCCTCTTACTTTGTAAGGAAGGTGCTTTGTAGAGCTGCCCTTTTCTATTCTTATTCATTTTCTGTGGATACAGAATACAGGATATGATAGTGTCATCTTTTAAAAATGAAGAACTTCCTATTGATTTCACTGCCAGGTTGGATCCTTAAGCAGTGTAAAATAGAGCTGACTTTTGAAACTGTACTGCTGTTTATCTTTTGTTGGCTGCTACAAGGATTCTGCTTCCTGCGGCTGTATTTTTAATTGAGAATTAGTTTTAATACGTATTTTATTTTAAAAGGTAAATGGAGACCTAGTATAATAAACTAAAATAAGTTACCGACAGCAGGTTATCAGAATGTTAAGGTGTGGGAATTATACATAGCACTCATTAGCAAGTGTACATTCAGGATAGCCAAAGTGCTGGTATATATGCAGAGTAATACTCCTACAGAGGTATCTAGACAGCTTTAGTGCTGTAAATGTTTATTGTGTTTATTCAGTATGTTTGGGAGAACTATATGGAAATGTAGCCAGTAGTATCGCTAGCTAACCTGTATATAATGCAGGTTTTCTTTGGAGATGGTGTTCCAGGCCTTCAGTTGTACTGAGCTCCATTTCAGAGACTCCTTCTTTCTCTCCTGAATTCCCATAAGCATTTTGATTGGTTTTCATGCATCAAATAATAATACAAAAGTCTTTAAGTTAAGGCCTTACTCAATTCCTTTTTATTTCTCTTCAGTGCAAAAAAAGACCATAAAGAGCAAAGAAAATGGAAATGGTTCTGAGAGGAAGTACTTTTATGTAGTGGGAAAGTTATCCTGTGCCCTGAAGAAAAAAAAAAAAAAAAAAAAGAGCATGAGGAAGATAAAAAAGTAGGGAAAGGGGGTAAAAAATGTAAGAAAAATGTAAAGATGGGGAGAAAGTAGCAAAAGGGCATATAGCTCAGAAGCTTGCAAAAGGAAACTAGTGGTGGAAAAGGAAAAACAAAGGGACATTAAATAAGAATCACTGCAGCAGAGTGATTCTACAGCCTCCCACTTTCCCCAGCAGTTCTGATATAACTGGAAAAGGGTATGCAGAAGGTTTTACAGCTGTGTGGTGTGTACTTTTGTCTGCTTTCAGGTTAACTTTTCTTACTCGCAACAATTACAGTAAGTCCATGGAGGTGATGCCACATCTTTCAATGATAACCAAACATTTCAAAAATTTCAGCATTCATTTGTACAGGTTTATCTCATGAAATTGCTTCACTGTATATCTAATTTTTACTGTATATCTAATAAAAAATTCTATAGAATGATTTGGAATGAAAATGTTAGACTAAGAAAACTAAAACAGAAACAAAAACTTCTGAAATCTTAGAAATATTTTCTGAATTTTCTTAGATTTAAATAAGAAGTTGATGCAAACTTTAAGAGTTGAGATACAGCTTGTAGTTGCAAATGTTTGTATTCTAAAATATAAGTCATGTTTACTAATTATGCACTGGGGAGGATTAATTGCTTCATAATGTCCTTTATTCACATGGGGACAACACCTTCTACCATATGGGTCAGAAAGCTAAGAAGCTTTTCTGTCTGTTTTCTGTTTAAAAAAAAAAAATATTTATGTTGCTATCAAAATAGGTATATATGAGATGTTCATGTCCCAAGTGAAGAAAAAATTGCTTTGTACTTACAAAATAGGTGAAAATATGTTGTGCCAGTATGTTCTCGTCAAATTTTTCTAGATCAACAGTTACTAGCTAGGTTAGCTTAGTGTTTCTCATGTTCCCTCAGGTATCTCACTTAAATATATGCTCCTCACTTGGGTGGAAAAAATGTTGTGAGAAATGTGCTTACATCTTTAACATAGTAATTGTTCAGTTAATCTCATTTATGGGGGGAAGGAGGCTATACTTCACTGATAGTGTTTAAATATCCTATGCTGGGTTCTATATAAATAGCTACAAATGTGCACAATGGTTACATTACATGGTATATTTAACAACACAGCTAAAATCAGAAAGTATGAGCTATGCCTTTAGTGATGGGACTACTAATGATTGCATGCAAGAAGATTTTTTTGCTCTGCAACCATGAAGGAAATAATTGCTGTTCAGCACTATTCAGTTACGTTTGCATATCAGTAAAAACACATGCACAGAGGCTCCACCTACATTCCTAGTGCCCTAGCAGTGATACGAGTCCAGCATACAGTAAAGCTTTAGAAGTTGTTACATTTTTCACAACTTGCAAAGTGCATGTAATTTTCAGCAGAGTTAATTTGACCGCTGACAGATGAACTTGCCAAGGTGACATTCAGATTTTATGATTTTTTTTTTACGGATTTGTTGCATGACTACTTCCGCTGAGGTTTTAAGTCTTGTGGGGTTTTTCCTCATTTTGATTAATTGAAGATATAAATATATAAAGCAAATGTTTCTCTTTCATATTTTAGATGGAAGACTTTATTTGAAAACTACTGTCATGTATTGAATTTTTCCTGCTGAAAATACGTGTGCTACGGTAAAGAACGATGCAGTAAGACACTGGCACATAAGGAGTTCCGTGGAAACAAAACCCTTTTCAAACCAACTTCCTCAACTTCATTTATCAATGTTCTTCAAAAATGTAAAGAATTCTGCAAGAGTGTCCTCCTTTGGTTATCTCCTGTGGCTCAACCTGGAGATCTAGAGAATGTTTGTAAATGTACAGTAGCACTGTTCTCACAGCAAAAATCTGCATCTCTGCGCCGGACTATTGTATCCAAAATTACAGGCGGTCAGAACAAGGCTGAGTATTCCCTTTTTCAAGGAATGCAGACTCTCCTCCTCTGATGATTCAATATTTGAGCACATCCAATGATCCTTCCAGTGGTGTCCAAGTACACTTACAGACTGTTATACCATACCGAAACCAGCAAGACAGCTCAAAAATGAACTTGTAGAGGGCATAAAAGGATTCTTATTTAAAAAAAAAAGGAAAAAAAAAAGGTAAAATAAGAAAAAATTGATACATTCGGTTTTCAAACAATGATTGTGGGTTTTTCTTCTAAAGACATTTTTTCCACGTGCTTTCCAAGAGACCAACACGTATATGGTAGACTACATTAAGTGAAATGGAATTTTGTGTAAGTGAAAAGAAATGCTGAATGTAAACAAACTGTTTTACCATTCACAAAGTCTCTTTTCCTAAAATAAAATTTAAAAAAAAATAAAAAGAATAATAATTTCTCATTGAAAACTGGCAGGGGTTTATGAAATAAAAGACTTTGCTTCTTATCAAAATGTTGGTCACATGTACAGTATATAACACAAATCACACAAGGAAGGTATTATGTATGCAGTAGAAATCTAGAGTTTAGGAAATGAAACTTTTAGATAATATTGTTTTGTCACCCTGTTGGTCAGAAAGACACCTTTCTAGTTTTAACGCATGCAGGCATGTAAATATTTGTCCTGGAGTCACAGTATTACTGAATGAGATCTTAAGCATCTGGTAACAAGTCAGAATTCTGTATCAGCCACTTTTATTTGTATATTGAGCCCTGGTTAGTGCCCTGACTAGTGCACTTCTAAGAATGGACTGTGGCTGAGCAGCAAGTCAAAATGCCAGAAATATTTTTATATGTTAATGTCATATTACGTCAATGTTGCTAAAAAAAGAAAACCTAACAAACACTTGATGTATCAGTCCAATTCCACGTAGAACTGAGTAATACAGTTGAAGTCTATTGTCCCTCCCACCTTGTCTTAGGGATGGATGGTTATGTGTTACTTTCACTGTCTTTATGAAAGCTACAATATGTGTTTTCACCTTTGTGCTGATAACTGGAAGCTGCAAAACACTGCTTATTACATTACTAAAAATTACGTTCTTTGCTTTGCCTACTTTTGGGTTACCCCTTTAAAGACTGATTTTGTGAATCAGTGCTATTACTGTAAGTTTTGTGATTTTGCTTTCCTCATCTGATGTCTTATGCATATAAAATATTATTTATTACATGGAAACATATCAAAACATTAAATGTCTAAGATGCCTAACTTAAAGCAAATATTTCTTTAAAAGTAGTTCTGATTGGATATTAATATTATTTTGTCCAAAAAAATCTAATGTTTTGTAAACTGTAGCACTGAGCTTCTATCGTTTGTAGGTCTTCCTTGCAATACTGGTACACATTTATTTTGTGCAGTTCATATTTACTCCACCACAATCCTTTTTTAACAACAGAAAGATGTATATACAAGTTCACATCACGGTAATTTTTTAAAGAAATATTGAGCAATATTTTTCATTAAATATTGTTGTCTAATACTTTGTAGTGATATTATTTTCTAACCATGATTCTTTCATGATTGTCATAGTTGCTTAAACACACATGGGATTCCGTACTCCGGTTTTTTCATATGCAGTCTTTAAAGGGTTAACAGCTGTAAAGTTAGATGGACTTGTGGCAAGCTTTTGAATCATTCATATCTGAAAGAGAATTAAAAGCCTACAACTGAAATATGTACTAGCATTTACCATTGCTCTGCTCCTTGCATAGAGTCACCTGTAAGTAGGTTTAGTAGTTTTACAGTATATTCTTTCAAGACCTTTGGGAATGCCTCAGTGTTTGGCTTGGTACATAAACAGAAGTTTTAAGGATTAAAGGGGAACCAATTTATGAGCTGGATGTTTAGAAAGAATCTTGCTAAAAACAGTGTAAATATTACAGAACATGTTACTATAAGTTGAAGTTTTTTGCCCCTCTTTAGTTTTACAAGTTTTGGGTTGGTATTTTGGTTTTGGTTTTCGATTTGGATTTTTTTTTGCATAGATTATGAAGAAAAGTTGTCCTCATGTTATTGTTTATATGCTTTTGTAATCTTAAAGATATTAATGTCTAGTTGTTCTATATTATAACCACATTTGCGCTCTATGCAAGCCCTTGGAACAGAACATACTCATCTTCATGTAGGACCTATGAAAATTGTCTATTTTTATCTATATATTTAAAGTTTTCTAAAAATGAAAAAAGGTTATTACGAATTTTGTTGTACAAAATCTGTACAAAAATCTGTTTTTACATCATAATGCAAGAATTGGAAATTTTTCTATGGTAGCCTAGTTATTTGAGCCTGGTTTCAATGTGAGAACCACGTTTACTGTTATTGTATTTAATTTTCTTTTCTTTTCAACAATCTGCTAATAAAACTGTCTGAAATCTCCCTGCGACTTTATTTACAGTTCATCTTTATTAAATTTTCTGAAATGTATAACATCAGAGGAATATTTACTTTCTAATGGGAGGCATCTAAAAACAACATAAGTCAGCTCTTTGTAATGTGAGGCGAACAATGCTGAATGATTTTATTTAACATGCAACTGCTTCTATCTCTAATATGAATTACTGTGGTGAAAAACATCATAAAAGCACACTCTGTGGTTATTGTTTAACAAGCATATTTTCCATTTTTTTTTCTTGCCAGCTAAGCAAACTGCCCCCATCTACATGATTTATTTATGTACATTTCTCAGTTTATGAAGCTGTTATTTGTACCTTTTTCCTTTATATTGTGATATTCCCATGATTCTTATTTCACAAAGCTTTGTGCTGAACAATGTAAAGTGGACACATTGATGGAACAAAACAATATTATTCCTCTAACTACAAAAATTCAGGGGTAATCTGTTGGTTTTGTCTCAAATCTCCTTCCCTTGATGAAATGTGTTTAGAAACACTTTTTTTTTAACAAACCTCAAGTATTTAAACATTTAAACAGGCATTTGGAGAAAGAAATAGCTTTGGCTTAGCATATCTTTAGGTGCCATTGTGAGAAAAAAAAGGTGCTTTTTTTCAAGGTCAAGATTGTTATTTAAGAATAAATTTGGAACTACATTGGTTTTGCTTACAGAAAATTCAAAAGTCAGAGAGGTATGACTGATTTTGAGTATTCTGCCTTACTGTCCTGCCTTGCCTGGCCTTGGCTTGCCTTCTCTTCCCATCCTTTTTCTTCCCTTCCTTTCTGAATCATACCTACATGAACACTTCTGCTTTCACTGGGGGCAGACCTGTTTGGGACAGCAGAAGAGATTAGCTTTCTTGGATAAGCCCATTCCACCATTCCTGGATGGCCTGGGGACTGCAAGCATGAGGCTGACAGGCTTCCTGGGTTCCAGCAGCTTGTTGTTGCTGGCTGGCTGATTAGGAGTTTGGTTATCTGTACATAGGGCAATCACAATCTCCTTCTGCCTGCATTAAAATGTCCTGCATGTCTGAATTAGTAAGGATCCCAGCTACACTGTAGCCAGCTCCCCTGCTATAAACTCTGGCACAGCTAAAGCAGGGTAAAAAGTAAACTCATTAATCTCAGTCTGGCTCATGCTGAAACCCAAATTATCTCTACAGTAACAGACTAACAACCTACCTCTGTGTTTTTAAGCATACCAGGAAATAGTCTCTTTCAGCAGAAAGGAACTGTACTCTCAAAAGTTCCACCCTACCTCCATTAATAAACAGCTGCTTCATCTGTGCAAGGTACCTGGCATTTAACAGGTCTGAGGCTGGATAGGCTGAGAGACAGATGTTGGTACTCCTTGTGGCTTTGGTAAAACAAAAATATGTCAAAGCTACGATCAAAATCAAGAAAAGTTTGCCCTAAACATATCTTGCCCTAAACTTAGTAGTAGGTTATGGTCAGATCCTGGAGAAATTCAGACTCAGCAGCTAAACATCTAAAGTTTTAGGAACATCCTGTGAGAACTGACAGACTCAAATGGGAATTAGTTTTTAATTTTTTTTTGTATTTTTGCAGTGGAAAGAGACACAAGGTTGGGTTTTGATCTGAAAGGTAACCCTCTTATTTGTTGAAGCTTCTATAAATTCTTGAAAATTGCTTAATCTGTTATGTGCTTACATGTTATTTGACACAAGACTGCAATAAACAAAGACTGAGGCCAAGATTTTCAAGCGTGACTGCTGATTACAGATACTTCCAGTTTTGCTGGCCAGGCATTTTCAATGCCTTTCTTAAAATAAAATATCCTAGCTCAAGACTTCTGTGAAACTTATTTCTTCAGTAGCTGCTAACTCATCCATGGGATACTAAGGAATGTATTAGTGTGCCTTTGCTGTGCAGGAGCTCGCCCTGATCAATGATGATGGTTCCACCATCAGCAGTATCACACACAAACTACAGCCTCCTGCTTAAAAAGCTTCATTTTCAAAGAGAGAGGAAACAAGGACTTTTTGGAATTCAAGCTCTTAAAAGGAATCAAGTTAGAAATAAAATCTAGACATCCAGAGAACTTGGAAACTTTGTAAATGTTCACCTAAAAGTCAAGTACTATGAAATATTAAGCAATTTGGGAGAATTTGCACATGATCTATGGAGAAACATGATTTTTGTCATCCAGATTAGAGTAATAATGGTTGGCATAGTCCAGTGAATTGGTTAATTGATGCTCTAAATTTGATTCATAAAAACACAGCTAGGTTCATCTTGCTGTATTAGCAGAAGGACAAGAAAACAGATCCCCACTACCAAAACAAAAACAAAAACCAAACAAATAAACAACCCCCCCAAAAAGCAAAACCAAAACAAAACCAACCAAACAAACAAAAAAACAAAACAAAACCTCCAGCTGGATATAAAGCTGAAGAAGTCAAAATGAGAGGGATTAAGCACTAGAACAGTTTTCACAGAGAAGTTTCAGGATCTCCATCTTTGGAGATTTTCAAACCTTAGGTGAGCATGGCCCTGAGAAACCTGATCTAACTGTCTGCAGTTAAAAAGGTTAGACTGCTTGACCTTCAGAGGTCCATTCCAAACTCAGTTTTTTGTGGTTCTAGAACCACAAGGCTTATTTGCATGATGCCCTTCTAGGCATAACACTTTCTGCATCCAGCTTAACAAGGAGCAAAATTTTATCCTATAAATAGCAGTTGTCAGATCTAGAATAGAAATTGCTGGGATATATTTAAGCATTCACAGCTTTTTGATCTTCCATGTCAGGAGGCCAGAAGAATGAGCTGTACTAACAGCAAGATGTGAAAGAAGATACAGGAAGTGAATACAAAGAGGATTAAAATGGCATCTATTTTAATAAAGATTTAATTAACTTAAATAATAAGAATGGAAGCTGAAGCAACTTAGTCAATCAGTTCTCAGATGAATTTTCTAGCAATAAATAAATATAAGGCAAAGTGAATTAATAATATGTCTAATAATATAAAGAAAAGCTTTTGGGGATAAAGAAAGTAAGTTGATGTAGTTTTCTTGGATAAACTGGCCAGATAGTCTTTGAGAAAATTGGAAATGATAAGCTGGAACAGATAGATCCTCCTTTTAAAATATACTTCCTGTATTTTTTTTCAAATAGCTTTCTTGAAACGGGTTCTGCAAGGCAACCAACTATTTTGGAACTCTATAGATTTTTGCCATTCTGAGATACAGAGGACTTTGAAGCAGTCAATTTGGATTGTTGGTTTCTCTGTCAAGTGAGTATTGTCAAGCAGATTGGGAGCCTGAGGTATGGCAAGGTTAAATTTGGCATTTTAAAGCTGGAGAGACAAAAGGAGTGACTTTGGGCTTCAGTGTCTGGGAAGTTGTATTATGGTACAAGCATGTTTAACTAGGACTCAGTTTTGAAGGATTTTGTAGTGGTTTTGGTTTGGAGGTGCTAATTATGGGGCAAATTGCAAAGTAGAGAGATGAAAACAAAAGTCTTGCTGAGGAAAACAGCGTAAAGGAATGAGACTGCAACAGAATTTTGAACAGAACATAGGGATGGCAGAAAATAGGAGATTTCAGCTGTCAAGATGGAAGTAAATAGTGATACAATAAGGAAAAACTGGATTCTAAAGATACTCTTTAGAAAGATGTGGCAAGATACAGATGCAGCAAACAAACTCATTTGGCAGCGTCCTGGGCAAGCAGACATCGTTCTCAATTCAATTCAGAAGCAACTAATAACCATTTGGCTTCTGTTCACTGTGACCAAACTGATGCTGCAGAATCTGGCTGTTCAGTGATGGGATGATATATTGGAAGCCAGAAATAAGTTTCTACATGGATCTCTTGAACAATCTGAACTCAATTTAACAATTGAAGAGGACAGAGATAAAGTATTACCTTCTTTGTGAGCTGATCAATAACAAGCACACCTCTGGGAAACAGATGCTTCAACAAATGCCAGTATTACCCTTGGAAGCCATTTCAGTGCTGGAAGCTGAAAAGGGTCACAGGACACCTTACACAGAACTTACAGAAGTAAATAATGATAATATTAATAATGATTTAATAATAAAGAAGCTCTAATCCTCAGCTTTTACAGGTAAAATCTTACCCTATCTGCCTTCAACACAAACCTCTACAACACTGCAAGTGTATACACGGCATATATGTATGTATCTTATAGAAGATAAGAATCAAGTGATGAATTATGGGTTTAAAACAAAATCACAGCAAAAGGTTAAGCTATTGACAAACTTGGAGGAAAAAAAGGTAGTGATTAAAGTACAAAATTAGCTCAACGATTTCAGGATTCAAAATGTGGAAAAATAAATTCTAGCAGCATCCACATGCCTAATTCAAAATCATAATAAAACGCATTTTTTAAGTATGCAATGCTTACTAAATGTTTCCATGACTCTCCTGAACACGCCTTGGGCACTGGTGATGACGTATCAGTTCCCTTTTGAAGCACCTAGATGCCTAGCATGAGCATAACCTCCACTTGGAGCCAAAATCTTAGTTCAATGTCGGGTTTTTGGTGGAACCAACAAGAATGGGAACTCACCTCCTGGGCCGTTTGGAGGAAGGTTCCCCTGTGAGTTCTGTGCCAGGGATGAAAGGTGAGCAGGACTCTTGATTTCTCCATCTTCAGTCTGTTGTTTATTTTTCTCTTAAGTTCAGTACACTGTCTACACACCAGATTTAGCGTACAAGAAGCAAGGCACAAAATGGAGCGCAAACACCCAAATTCAAGGTCTTTTAAAGCTGATTAGTCCAATTACCTTCCAAAACATACTTTGTTTCCACTCTTCTACCAATAACTTGTATTAATCTATTCACGTAACACCTATGCTACTGCTTTCTCCAACCAATAACTTCTTGCCACCAATACTACAGAAAATGGAGTCAAAGAAGAACAAGAAGGAGATGAGACAATGTCCAAAATCCTCCATCTTGTCTCCTATTCACTCTTATATAAAAATCCTAAAATCCTAAATTTCTCACCCTGTGATAAACTACTACTACATACTCCTATCTAGTTCACACACCTGTGGACTCCAACTCATCCCAAAGCCTTGGTAACTTTTTCCAGGGACAAAGGTTAAAAGCAGTGTTCCGCTGAGGATCAGGGCTTCCCAAAACAGGCAGAGAAACATTCTCTGTGCCCTGGATTCCAACAGTTCAACAAAGTTATGCATTGAGCATTTCACTACATCAGAAATCTCTTTACATAACCTAGAAGAATAATTGAAAATAAGAAAACATAGCTGCTAATCCCAACTATTTCTACAGTTCCACAGCCCAAGAGTCCAACCACCTATATGCCCTACTGCTAGGTTGAACAACACACTCTTGTTGTATTTTTGCTCCTGTTACTTCTCCCCCGTGCACATCAAGCTGTAACTATTTAGTATTAGACTTCTACTGATGGAGAGGAGAGGGGGTGTAAACCCACTGAAAATAAGAAGCAACCTGAATGGCACCCCCTGCTTTCTTGGGAAAGTGTTCCTACCACTTGCCTTGAGAAGTGGACAGGCCTGGTGTCCTATAGGCCCTGTCTTTTAAAGGTGCATTAAAAGTGCATCTACATGAGCAGTTTTATGTGCAAAGATGGGCCTCTGTAGGATTATTTTGCCTTGCATTTGAGCTTCTGGTGTGCACTCAAGCTCCTAAAGCAGTTTCTTTCCCTGGTGGAACTTAGTCATGTGAAAGGATATCGTCTGGATTTTATCACTTGCAATGTGGCCTCAACAGCTGGTGCTCTGTACAAGCCTAGGACTGGAAACCAGTAGCAACTTCATTGCTGGTAATGCCTTGGTGAGGTCATGCAGTCCTAGAAGTGCAACAGATTGCATCATGTCATAGTGTGGTCCTTCCCTCCTTGCACCACAGCAATCAGCAATGGAAACATGCTCTGTGGTTGGAACTGCTGCCCTCTGCAATGCACCATCTCCAAAAGGTCCCAGAAACCCTGCTGAGGTTTGGGTTTGAAGTGGAGCTGACAAATCAGAGCTGGTAGGTGGGGTTTTGGCTTGAGCGAGGTTTTTGAATTGAGCATGATGCTGATGAGACATCTTACGAAGTTGCAAATTAATGGCATCAGGGATATTCTGCCTTGCTTTACTAAATGTTCTTTGTACAGATAAATTATGTTTAAATCAATTAGCTATTTATTGATTCATAAGGATATTGTTCTTTTTTTATTTATTTCCAGGTGTTACTTGAGTGGAGACTGATTGTGGTAATAATAACTAGTGCTTTTCCTTTTACTTTACTAAGCCACTATCAGCATTCAGAAAGATTATATTTGGGACTGTAGGAGGAGTGTATTTTGTGAGAACAACAACAGGCACTTACCTTAGGAGTCCTGCTAACCCTGGACCCTTCTATGAAACTTGCATGAGTAAATGAGTTGTACAATGCATTTTTCTAATAGTCTGCAGTTGTATGTTTTATTCAAGTTTAAAAATACTTCACCCTTTTAACAAATGCTGCATATTCATCTAAGAAGTGGTCATTAAAGAAAGTGCCACTATATCATTCCTTTGTATTTAATTTGGGGTAGAAAGAGAAAACTGTACATTGAGCAAGGTTTATTTCTTTTCCAATTTAGGTAATTTCTTTTTTTATCTAAGCTGGCCAAGTTCAATTTAAATCATTGTGCGAATTGTTGGTGAGATGCTTTTATTTGAATCAGCAAGCATTTGGCCATGGCAAATGAGCTTCTGGCAAACAAGAATATTAGTACCAGGGGACATCTTGGAAAACTACAGTTTGTTTTTGTGCATCATAAACAGTTTTCAGTATGTTTTTCTTAAATATTGTTCCATTCAAGGTAAAAAGGGTTGCTTGCTTCTTCGATTTTCATTCCATTCTTCTATCACCTCATGTAAAGAATTACGTTTAACAGGAATGCAGATAAAAATTGAAGCGTTCAAGTTTTATCAATTCTTCTCTGTTTTGCTTTCTCAACGCAATGACTTTTTTTAGTACTTTATTTTTTTTCTAGCTGATACAATTTCCAAAATACACATTAGAAAATTCTTATGTGTTTTTTCATATTTGATTAGGTTTTAGCAGTGCAGTAACTAGGGCAGATAGGGCAATGACTAATTAGTCTGCAGACCACAGAGAGTTCAACACAAGTATTTACTTGGATGAGAGACTACTTCTGTTAGCCTCCTTCTCAAAGACAGAAGAGGAGCTAGCAAGGACTGCAGGGAGCACTTTGGCCACAGCTGATTCTATCTGCCATTCTCTCTGAGTCAGTGCTTTGCCTGCTAACCCTCCACCGTCTGCGGTTCTTCTGCAGGTGTGCAATAGATCCAACACCCACAAAGAGACAGAAGGTCGATGTGTACAAGGCTGCTCGCATTTTATTCTTCCCCAATACACTGATTTTACTGAGCATATGCGAAAGTGCTGTCCTTTATATAGTCAATAGAATAGAGCTTTCCAGGACATGGAAAGGGATCATTACTTATGCGAGACTATCACCCTGAATGTACACAGTAAGATGTCCTAGGATGTGGCACAGACATAGCCTTCTTTGATTTTAGCAAAACACAGTCAAAACCCCCCCAAACAACAAACAAACAAAACACACATGTGCACACACACACATACACACATAAAAACCCGAAAACAAAACCAAAAAGCCTCTCAAGCAAAAAAATGCAAAAAACAACCAACCAACCAAAGAGGTTGAAATTATTTACAGTTCTGGGGGGGGTGCAGCATCTGTATGGGTCAGGCTCAGAAGAATTTGTGAACAGACAACTTCACTTTGAAGAATGAGAGAGAATGACGTAAAAAGATTGCTCTACACTGTTTGAACACAGAGTTCCCAAACTCTGGTGAGTACATATAATTTACTAGTATATTTCGTGCTTTAACATACAACCCACACGTGACTTCTCAGTCACAGCATATCACAAACCCCTCCTAACCCCCAGTCACATTCAAATTGCATTGCTTGCACACAGGTGCACTCACCTCTACTTGCTGCCATTGTGAATTCTACTTTGCTACTTCAGTCTCTACTCCACTATCTGCCCCTTTATTCAGATACTCACTGAAGATCTTGTATGGGAGAGGACAGGAAGAAAGTTTCAGCCCCAAGATATCTCTCTTTGAAACAAGTATCTTCCATTGCAGCCAATAGGTTGGAGTCTCTTTCTACTGGGTGGATAGTGTTCCTAGTTCACTGTGTTTCACTGATACTTCCAAGGACTTTGCAAGAACAGGTAAGGGATCTTTTAGTCTTAGGAAGGAGTGGGGTGCTCCAACTTGAGACTTCTTTTCAGGTGTCCCTAGTTCTCCTTAAAATCAAGATCCTCCACAGAATGAATTTCTCAGTTGTGAAAGAAGCTTTAAGGGTTAAGATGAAGTTTCTTTGGGAAATGCCTATTTATTCCAAATTACTCTTGAAAAAAAATTTAATTGCTAAAATTTATGCACCCTACTGCCATGAGATTATTTTTTTATAATTTCTACAATTTATGTTTTTCCAGTATTTTTCATTCTTTTCTTTTGTGTGTGTGTGTTTGCATTCAGATACATGTACTGAAGTCAGGATCCTGTTTTGAACTCTTGAGATACTCTGGTGGGAGTTACAACCATATATCACCCTCCCACAAAAGGATGACAAATGAATGGAAGGTGTCCATGCTTTTTTGTAGGGTGTAGTTATTCATACTTTTCTCTAGGGTGCGATTCCCTTTAAGTCCCAAGACCTGGATAATGGCATGTAAATTGAGCCTACTGAATAGGAATCAAGCAGGTAGCATTTGTTAAAACAGCTGTTGGTATTTTCTGGCATTGAAGTGGTAGGAAGATTTAATAAACACATGTATACTTAGTTTTTCCAAGACATGCTTTGTTGTGTACTGGAATTTGAAACTACATAGATATCTATTTAAAAATTCACCGGACACTTATGGTTTTGTTTAATCCCATGAAGCCCTTAGTTGCATCCTAAATGAGTTACATACCTCCAGAAATCTGGCCTTTAGAGGTGAAAGAATCTTGGACAATGGCCCTATTGTTAATCATTATTTCCAGTATAATGTAACAAATGTTCTAACCTTGAAAGGAGGCAGGGGAGTAAAACCCTAGCCTGCCTCCTTATCCTTTTTCCTTCCAGGTTTTATTCTTTTACAGCTGTAGCAGTACAAAGCAGCTACGACTAAGAATATGAATCACCGTTGCTATCGTCATTAACTTAATGCCCATGTGTAGATTTATC
Source organism: Leptocoma aspasia (assembly GCA_013399835.1). NCBI lineage: Eukaryota > Metazoa > Chordata > Aves > Passeriformes > Nectariniidae > Leptocoma > Leptocoma aspasia. The sequence continues at coordinate 309,745 of VXAX01005360.1, read as the reverse complement.
TGCAGACTTTCAGTTTGATAAACTGTTGGCATGTAAATATTTCCTTGAAGAAATTCCAGTCCAGCTGCTTTTGTTTACAAATCTATCAATGGTTAACACCATAGAATGTATTTTGCCAGTGTCTGAATTATAATTACAACTTATTTAATTGTGAATTCATTATAAAAGAGGAGAACAAAACTAAATAATAAATATTTTGCAGCTTTTTGGAACCATGCCAGCAGCTTTGCCTGCATTAATTTTTGAAAATGTAAGGACTTAGGCTTGTAAGTCTCTGTTCTATTATTCTTTCTTATTATTTATTTGGACAGTTAATTGTTAAGAAACTCTTTCTGAATAATTATTTCATTGTACTTACTTTGTCTTCAGAGGTTCTTCTGCTTATTCCTTGTTTTTACTTCTTGACTTCTGCTTGATCATTCTATGGATTTAATTAAGAGTTGATTTTGATACACCAGTCACAGTAACATCTAAACTGACCTGAATACTGAGTATTTGCAGGTTTGCAAAAAAAATTTTTGAGATGCAGATCAAAGAAACTCTGGAATTTCACTTGGCAGCAGGTTATTGGCTTTGCTTTTTGCTGTTTTGACCAGCGATGCAGAGAGTCGTGCTTTGAATTTATTGAATTCTCAGTGGTTTGTATAATTGTTTGTTACAACTTAATTACAATTCAGTACAATTTTCATGGATCAGCTCTGGAGGCAAACTATGAAATTTATTCTCCCTAAATTAGGATAGCTAAAAGTTAAATTTGAGCTACACATTATAGACCTATTTATAGCCAATGGACAAAATCCACACCTCAAAATAATAAATCATTTGTTATCAACCCTTGGGTGCCTCTTTTAGGATTAGATGAATCACTTGTGAAGGTACCTATTTGTCTTTATTAGTTGACCAAAGGGTACATTTTAGCCAACAGCTATGGCAGGAGATGAGGTTTGCCTGGGAATTGCTATAGGAGCTGTTGGGAAACACTTTGGTTTCACTAGCTAGTCCCACCAAACTTCTCCCAGGATTTCATATCCTTTGCATGTGTATCCTTCCAAATAGTTTTTGAGCCCTCTAGTGACACCAGTAAGAGGGTCTGCCACATCTGTATATGCCTTGCTGGTTTCCTCATTTTGCTTATGATAATCAAATAAGTTTGCATGTATCACCTGTGAAGAATCTGAAGGGCACAATTGTGAGGGTTAGAATGCAACAACTTCTGGCTTTTTTTTAGGTTTCTTTGAAGACTTTGGGGTAGTTGGGAGAATTCATACAGGATTTTATTTTTTTTATTGCCTTAATTGCATTTTTAAAAAGTTAAAGGTTTTGAGATGTAAAAAGAAATTAAGGCAAATAAATAATTGTGTAATTATACACCATTTTTGTCATGGTTTTTCATTTTCCCTGCTAGAAGTGAAGGGATATTTTTCAACAACCTTATGTAGAAGTAAAAGATAACTTTGAAAAGTGATCTGTTCATGCATTTTAAGAACCTAACTTCCACCTAGTAAATCAGTCTTCCTAATAAAATACGCTGTAGCTATGCAGAAGTTTTTCTGGAATATTCTGTAGGAAAATCTCGTTTTCTCAACTTAATTCTGTAAATATAGGCAGCTGTGGTTTTTCTCTGAGACTAATAAATGCATCTTTTTCTTCTTTAGTTTTATAGTTAATTTAGTCAGTTTCTTTCTGAAAATGCTTTCTCAGATACCTATACTGTGGTAGTGAGTCCCATGGCAATAATGAACTTTTTATTTCTTGAATTTCTTTCACATTTGAAGCTATAGAAGCATGTGCAAGGCTACTCAACTGTCTTCATAGGAAGAGTTTCTCTCAGGAATGAGTAATGACAACAAAAGAAAAATTTTGTATTTCAGATAGAAACAGACTGACAGACTTAAAACTACCTTTATATCCAATGATTGTTTTTACAGTTTGTGCATACTGTCTATACATATGATAGATGCTCAGTCTTACAGTTTCAGTGTCTCAAGAGGTGTAGGTTAGACCTCTTTTAGATTTATAGGTCATATGGCAGCTTAGAGGCTCTCGAAACTAGATATCCATCTCCACTCCCTGCTTCAGGATACTGTTTTAATGGTACCACTCTCCATCAAATTATTTTAGACCATTTTACTGGATTAAAACATATTATTTGTGTTTTCTATCAAAAGTAATGAGATGCTACTTTTAGCTACTGTTTTATTTATTGAATAAAGCATGAGTGTATAGTCTTTTAATTTTGTTGCTGTTTATTTAAGATAGAGTTCTCAAGGTTTGGTTATTAGTAATAACACTTAGAGATTAACTCTGTTCAGGTACAATATTGATTAACTCTATCATTCTTAAAACCACTGGAAAATATTTAGCTATATAATTCATTGACTTTCCACATAATCAGCCTGTGAATTATATGACTAAACTTGATGGGCTGACGATGTGAATGATAAATTCATTCAGTAGAGTATTTTTGATGTATTTTATCTTTCTCTGGTACATTATCAAAAATGAAACTTTGTCCATTACATTTAGAATATTTGTTGTAAGTAGTTGCCATCTAGTGCCAGCACTCATTTCTATTCACAGGTAATGGTGCAGTACTTAAACTTTGGAAGGCAAAGGCAATATGTTTCTCTCAATTTGTAATGGAGTGAGGTAATGTCATGTCCGTAATGGGAAGTAAATAACATGCTTTGACATGAATGGACGCTTCAGGCAATCATTAAAATAACTGAGTGTGGTGGAGAGTTAGAAAGATGAGGAGTAGGAGAGCTGCATGTTCATTCATTGACTTCTCCAACACTGTGGTTTGCTGAATGTGTGATGCTCATGATCTGGTAGTGAATCCATCTGATGGTACAAGAAATGGTTCTTCTGTCCTTCTGATAAAATGTTAGCTCCTCCAGTAAAATATATCATAAATAAGAAAAACTTTCCAAATTCTTATCCCCAATTTAGAGATTTATTCTGAACATTAACTCTAACATGGCATTATGTCATTGGGAGAGTGGATTTGTGCTGTTGTCTCTCCACAAGCCTTTCAAATTTCTTTCGTTTACAAATAAGTTGAAAGTGGAAGCTTTCTTGCCAGTTTGGCCAGATATGTGAGAGTTTAGGAGGATTTCTTTTCAAGCAAAATACTGCAATAAGATTTTACTGAACTATTCTGTAAGTGATGTGTGACTTCTAAAAGATTTTTCAGCAGGACCACAAGCAGTAATCCCTTTGTATTTTTTAAATGACTATGAAAGGAGAGATGACATCTGGGGAAAGCAAAGGTCAAATTGAAACAGTCACTTTAAAATCATTCTAATGTTAAATATAGCCTGTACAGCTGAGTACAGGCAAATGAGTATATTAGTATCTTCTCTTAACAGTTTTTCATTTCAGTAAATAATGAAAAGGTGAAAATTAAAGATTTTTTTTTGTCCATGGGGCTGTGGTTTCATCCATTGGGTTAATTTATTGCACTGTGTCTTCACACCTCTTTTTCAAAAAAATGGATTTTAGTTCCTCACTCTGCTGCAATCTTGGTTCAAGGTCCCAAAACCTGAAGTATTGGGTAGAGGTGGGCTTTTTCAGTTCACTTTTAAGAAATCATGACAGCTGTGATTTGCAGATTAGCGGAAATTCTTGCTGTTGTTTGTTTCTAGAAAAGTAGATAATTGGTCTGCATATGAAAACTCATCTACAGCTCCCTGTAGAGCTTTTGGGTGAATTTTAGAATCAGATTTATCTATTACTTCTAGCCCTGATGCACCCTCCTAAAGGAAGTGAAGCTATCAGATAACAAAGGGGTTTTTTACTACCCCTCCACTATCTCCCTTAAGACTTTTTTTCCCAGGCTTCAGCTCTCTGTCTTCTGTGTGTGTGAAAGTAGCTATGTGTGAGTACTTCTGATTGCATTGTGAGATTGCAGACGATTAAAAAAAGAGTGTAGTAGGAAGTGAGATTTACCTTTTGACTTCTGTCTTTTCCATCTGCTATAATACTCTCACACACACACACACACACACACACACGCACATGCACATGCGCACGCACTTTAGTTTCCAAGCGCAAAGTGGTTTTGGTGGTGAAAATGAGTGAAACTGATCTTGCCAAGAATAATCTCTCTCCACCTCCCTTTCCTTTTCACAAGCCTGTCTAAACCCTGAGCTGACACTGAAGGTGATGCCCACAACTTCCATTCCAAGTCCTGATCCGGCAAACTTACAGCTAAATTCTGCTTCCTTTGAGAGCTGAAGGAACAAAGTTATACTGGGAAGCAAAGTCATACTGTGCCATACTTCCTTTCTCAGGGAAGGAAGAAAACTTAAAAGACTCCTGTTGCTTCTGCAGTGTATTTCACCCAAGGAGTAATTTTATGTTCTAGAGTGTGCAGAGGACCCAAAATATATCGGCTGGAAAAACCATATAATTTATATATCAAGTGTCTTTAGGCCATGCAGTGCTACTGCTTACCACACTACAGCTTAGAGCACTTCCTGTGCATTGTCACCTCTTCCCAGATCTCTCTCCTATGAAGGTTGTAACATTGACTCTAATTAGATTTCTCTTTTACTCTTCACTCATCCAATCTCTCCCATACCCTGATCCTTATCCTATTTAAAATTTCTTGGTAAACCATTCTTCTCCAGGTAGTTTGTATCTACTATACATTTCTTGTTGCATTACCAAAAAATAAAGAAATTAGTTGTTTTTCTGGTAGAAACTGCCATTGGAAAGTCATGATTTTCGATTTTTAGAAGTTTAGATTATTTTGCTTCTTCATGAAACGAACCCTGACCTTTCAAAACTGTTCAAACCACTACACTCTCAAACATTGTCTTAAAAAAACAAACAAACAAACAACAAAAAAAAGTTTCAAGTCACTACCTATTCATTTTTGAAGAATGGATTTGCCATGGAACACTGTCAGGTTGTGCAAACTATACTTCTTACAAGAAGGCAGGTAGGCCAGCTATCACACAGATCTCTAAACATGTTTTGGCATTAAGGTGGCTACTTACAAGACTTATATACTCCACATCCAAGATTAATTTTCTTTGGTACATTTTAAAGCAATTCATGGATACAGTAATTACACTATACTCAAACCATGTCAATCTATCACTGCTCTGAATCAATATGGTAGGTGTTTTTCAACTATTTATAAATAACAATGCTCATATATGCCAAACATCTTATAAAAGTACAGTTAGTTAGAATAAAGAGCATATTTGTTCTTGTATTGATATAACTCCTTGTCATGCTTTGTAGGGTTGCCATGTGTATGTATTTTTTAAATTCAGGATTGTGTTTAACTTTTTGTTTGCAGTGGAATTTTCCTTACTTGCCTGATTTCACTTTCTAGTCTGAGTTACAGATAAGTATGTACATGTTTAAATGTACAAGTGAGTACTTCTACAGGCACAAATTGCAACTCTGTACTCTTAACTGGAAATTAATAGAAGGAGACCTCCTAGAAAATGCTATACAAATTGTCATCTAAAAACATTATTTTTCCATTAAGATTGTGCCTTGCATAAAGGTATGATGTTAGAGCAAGAAGAAAAGTTAAAGAAATCATGTTCTATATAAGTTTTCTCAACCACTTTAATGATTGATTTTAAGGTGCTGCCTCATAAAAATGTGGTGGCAATTTAATAGTACATATCGTTAATGTATCACCGTCTAGATTTTTGGTTGCCATTTTATTTTTTTATTAATTTTAGTGATTAAGCATTTATTTCTTGACCTCTCAGAGCTATCTACAGTGGAATTTTTCTCCAGGTAAAGTAACTTGGGTGCCTGGCCATCAAAGTGCAAAGGGAGAACTGAGATGAACCTTAAGTGTTTCCTCCAGTTTTTCATAGGAACTAAGGAAATTTTGTGCAGCTTCAATACAAAACTATCAGTTACCCATAATATTAATTCAAAGCCAGTCTTAAGTTCATGAACCTTAACAAACCTCTTGATGAACCTCATTTATGTTTGGCATTTCTAATGAAACACAATACCACAAGGGTTTCACATGTTTTGGGTTTCATGTAGTTTTGGGTTTCTTTGCAAACATCTTCAATGTAATTACTATTACTTTGAAGATATAAAATGCCATGGAGAAAATCTTCACTAGGTGTAAACTGACAACTCTGCACGAAGTTCACTGTCAACAAACAGCCTTCAAGATTTGATCCTTTAATTAATAAGCAATACTTGCCATTGACCCCAATTAAAATGGTACTGTATCATATCCTTTCAGTGCAGAAATATGCAGATTTATACAGACAATATACGGAATTTTAAGTTCTGTTTGGGCACCTAAAGAAATGAACTTTTTTACATAGATGTTATTATAACTGCAGTAGATATGCTGACACGTTACTCACTGCTATGCATTCAATCACTATTAGCCAGATTAATTCTTTTGCTTAATCTCCAGCATTTTTCCTGTCAGAACAGCATTAGTTATGCAAAAGTGGTCATTCATTGTCAAACTGAGTGGCTCATCTTGATTATTCTTGGTTATTTTGAATATAAGTACAATCCACCCTGACTGTTAGTCTGCCCTTGGGACCCAAGCAATTTGGCTGTTATTATAATGAGGTGTGGCTCATCATAAGGGTGATTATAATGGAATCTAAGGGAATAGGGAGTCAAGCCTACTGTATATTATCTTTCATTTTTAAAGACTGTACTTTGGAATAATGGTTGAGTATTGTAGCATTTCTGTTCATTGCATGTCTTCAGGGGTTGAGATATCCTCCAATGGACTATTTTGATACTAATAGGAAAGCACGTTTAGAACATGAAAATCCCTGTATCTGTTCCTTCAGGCAATTTGTTCAGAGTGTAATTCATATCTGATGAATACTTGGTGACACTGAATGGTCCAGTGAAGATTGGTGCTAATTTTGCAGTAATGCTCTCTGTTGCATCTGTGGCTGAGTGGGAAGGTATTTTTCACCAGTTCATGAACATTTAAAAATCACTTGTATATTTGTGATCATAATATTACATTCTATTCTCTAATTTCATACTGGAGTTGCTCTAAAGTGGTTTTAGATCTGAGCTGTGATCGTCATAATCTTCTCACTTTTCTGAAGAGGACTAGGTCCAAAAACAACACCGTTCCTTTTAAATTAGAAGGTGTTATCTTTAGGGAAACCAAAAACTTGTCAAAAAAATTGTTGCACTTTTTCTCCATTCCTTCCTGTGAACAACATTGATGAGAGATTATTTTCATTAAAACTGAGTGCCTTAAGTTGTCACAATAAAAGCCAAACAAATCATCATATATTTATAGGATAGGATATTAGGGATTTTAATTTTAGTTGTATGAAAGATGTGATGGACAGACTAATAACAAAAATGAATCAAAATAATTTTCTAAAGAGGCTTTCTATAAATTTCCGAAGTGGGCTGATGTTGAACAGAAATTGCTAACTAAATCTAAGAATTAAATGTAAAGGTTTCTCAAGGTGTGTGTAGAAACATAATTCCAGTGTCCATGTGTAATTTATATACCCTGTTACAAGAAGGACAGAGCTATTCTAACAAAGCTGCATCGTTGCCTTCTTATTGAAAAAGTTTAGGTATAATTGTAAAAGCAAAACCAAAAGCGAAATCAAAATCTTCATCCCTTTCCCTTGACTGGAGAACATAATAATATTTAGTTTCTACTGTACTCTTATGAAGTAATCTAATAGCCTCAAAAAGAAGTAGAATCCTTTTCTAATATTGGCAGATTTTGTGGATATAGGCAATTCCATTTACTTCATTATCATTTTGTTGCAGTTCTTACCTTATCTTTTAAATTTGGACAACCTAAAAACTGAGGTTGATCCATTTGACCTAAGATCTAAAGTTTGATGACTTGAAGTGTTACAACAATAATAATATAATGGTGACAGTCTGGAAAAAAGTGAAGAAATGTATCTACCTATATACATAGTAATTTGCTGAAATATTTACCAATAATTGTTTATGATTCAAAATAAGACAGGTAAAAAATACTGCAGGTCAAATCCAAAAAGCCTTGTTTGAAAAAATTGCTGTGCATGACATTGCTAAATTTTACAGCTCTTTCCATCACAGAATGCCATTAAAAGATTGCCATTCAATTGCAATTACTAGGCAATGTCATAGATAGTAATCTTTTTTCCTACAAGAGCTTCTGAGAAGTGTTGGTATGTGATGAGAAGCATATTGACCATTTTTCCATAGTAGATATTCTGGAGAGGTTTTGCTTAATGCCAGGAATCTAGAATTGTTAGGATAGAAAATATCTTGCCGTTCTTTGTCACAAAGCATGTGTTTCATTGGTAGCTGCTTTTCATCTCTGAGTCAGGTAGAAAGAACATAAAATAATAGCACAAAAAAAGCACAGCACATAAAATGATCTTTATAAAAGCTAAACCTTTGGTTGTGGTATTTCAAACTAGAAATTCTCATACTCAACATTGCTCCATGTTTCCAAATTATCAAGGAAGTATATGCTTGTAAAATGACATATATTCTGAGTAGTTTTCTATTCTGAGCACTTGATTTTATTGTAACACTTTTTTTCTGTTGTTTTTTTTCATGCTAGGCAATAAATATACACCTGCAAATTACAATTCTTCCTTTCTGCAGGCCATGGAAGTTTCAGCAAAATCACACACTGTCTTGCAAAAGTGCCTACTTTTCAGTCTATGAGTGTCTGATATGATGGGAGATCTTGCAAATATGTTTTATCCACATTGTGTTCAAAGCACAAAATACCCCAGACAGTCCATTTTTAAAGCTGGAGAAGTTCCTCTCTGGCATGTGCAGTGTTCTGTTGCCATATGCTAATATCCTGTCTTTTCTCTGAGCTTCTTTCTGCATGGATGCTCCACCAAGGCCCCCATGACATGCCTCTGTGTGCACTGTAAATATCCTTTTAAAGTGTTGGAAAGCTGAAAAGGACTTGCTGACTGGTGCTCACTAGGAGTATGGGAAGACCTTTTAATTTAAGGAGTGCTCAAAAGGGACAAGGTATTTCATACCATGTAATGTCCAACACTGAGTGACAAGATAGACCTCCATGTGATATGGCAAAACTGAATGACTTTTGGCTGTCTGGATGTTTAAAGTGTAGCTGTATTTGAAAGAAATAAAAAGAGAATTTAAAAAAGACAAAAAATCCCACCAAAACCAAAACTAAAAACAGACCGGCAAAATACTTCATAGGGTAATTCCCCTTAATTTCAAGGAGACAATGATTTAAACATCTTTCTGAACATGATCAGAACAGGTAAGCAGGATAAAATATAGAGGAATGATGTATTAAAATACTATTAAAAGTTCTTAGTTTTAATGGCTGCTAATAGTGGTTCTCAGTGTGCCACGATAAAGTTTGGGCAGAATATATTAATTCTCAATTATAATTGTCAAAACCTCTTTGGTTTGGGTTTGGGCTTTTTTGTCCCACTGAAAAGAAGCTGAGAGAATTTTTTTTTTCTGACTCTTCCAATATTCCAGTTTAAATAATGAGCACATGAAGAAATATTTATCAGATTATATAATTTGGGGTGGATTATGTGGAGAAAAAAATCTTCAATNTGAGCTGGGTGTTTTTTGGTCATAAATTGGAGGGGAAGGGAAGGGAAGGGAAGGGAAGGGAAGGGATACTTCAGGTGGAAGGAATCTATGATCATCTAATCCAACTGCCTGACCACTTTAGAGATGATAAAAATTTAAAACATATTGTTAAGGTCATAATCCAAATATCTTCAAAGTCTGACAGGTTGGAGCATAAACCACATCTCTAGGAAGTGTTGATTTTTGACTACTCTCTGTAAAGAAATTTTTTCCTCTTATCTAGTCTGATCCTTCCCTGGTGCAGCTTTGGAATATTTCCACGTCCTCTTGCTGGTTCCCAGGTAGAAGAGCTCAGCACCTCCCTCTCCACTTCCTCTCCTCAGAAAGCTGTAGAGAGCAATGTAGTTGCACCTCAGCTTCCCGTTCTCCAAATTAGACAAGCCCAAAGTCCTCACCCGCTCCTCCCAGGACATTCCTTCCAGCCCTTTCACCACTTTTGTTGCCCTCCTCTGGATGCACTTGAATACCTTCCATCCTTTTTAAATTGTGAGGCTCAGAACTGCGCGTAGGACTGCAGGTGAGACTGCACAAACACCAAACACAAACAGCAGGACAATCCCCTCTTTTGACTGGCTGATTATACTGTGTTTGGTGCACCCCGTGATGCCTTTTGCCCTGCTGGCTGCCAGGGCACACTGCTGGCTCCTGTTGGTCTTGCCATCAACCATCAACCCCTAGATCCCTTTCTGTAGGGCTGCACTGCAGTCACCCCTCTCCCAGTTTGTATTCATATCTGGCCTTACTCTAGCCCAGGTTTTGTCACCCTGGTTTACATTGATTTTCTAGCTAGACTGTCATGTCAATTATGTAGGGTTATGCAATTTTCAACACACTAAACAATTGCACAACTGAATCCTGTGCTTGTAAGCAAAAAGTGAAGTCCATAATTCACTGAGGATGACAAAAAAATGAAGCTGTAGTTGTAAGCATTTGGAAATGTCTAGTAACTTTATATAATATACCTGTATCATGCCTCACATGAAAACAGTTACAGTATGAACTTAAATACTACTACTTTTCCATAACCGGCACACGTAAATAGAACAAATAAAAGCAATTACAATACCCCATCTCCTTTTCTTTTAGTTTTGAACTTAAACAAAAGTTTAAGGATGGTTCCTTCTGATTGCATTTCCTGGATTTATTTCTCAATTATGACACTTTTGGGAGCAATTCTATAGGGGATGAGATTGATGACCCATCACTGCTGCTGATGTGCTGTTTAACCAAGCTGGTGAACCATAAACTATCATCAGAGAGTGTATCAGACTAACAGTGTGTATCATGCAGCTCACTCTCCTGTGCACTTAACAACGATCATCATTCTCTTAGTCCATTAGACAGCACAAGACCTGTTAAACAAACTCCTGGACTGGCACACTTTGCATGACCCAAAAAAAAAAAAAAGAAACCAAATCCTACTAGATGGGCTAAGTGGTGACATAAATTGAATCCACAGGTTATGGACCAAGAAGTCTAATGCTTCATGAGTTAATAGGACTTTGGTACAGACAGGATTTTTAAACCTGAAACTGAAACTTTCTTTGATAGTAGTATATATGCTCTAAAGAAGAGTTAGCATAGCTCTTTGGAGCTCTTTTGAAGCAAGTGAAGAACGCTTGCTCCAAAATACTGTCAGTTTACATTTTTTTCAAAGAAATATGAAGCACTTCTCCCCAAAAGAATTTAAAGGAATAAACAATGTTTGTTATTTTTTTTTTGTTAAATTTCATGTACCAGGTGTTCAAATGTTGCAAACCATATAAACATGATTAAAAAAGTTATGATTACTAGATAAAGTTTATGATCCAGGGCCCCAGACCTATGAATTTTTAAGGACAAAACCTCAAGGGATGTGCCCAGATCAATGAAGACATACATAACCTGGTGATTGACATTTATGGTCTTTTTTTATCTTGTATGCATAATTCCTACTACTGACTTCAGTGCAAATAGTCACATTTCCTCCTTTCATGCTTTTAGTTTTCTCCTCTCTCATGCAATTAGTTTTTGGAAGATCAAAGCTTAAATTCGTCCTGGTTCTTCTTCCTTGAGTTGTTGAAGTCTGGTGTTTTGTGGGTTGTTTGTGTTTGTTTGTTTGTTCTTTTTTTTTCTTTCTGAGTGAATTGTTCAAAAGATCTAACTAGGAATATTCAAGGAATAGTCATGAGGATTTTGCCCCAAATTAATATTGCTGAGTGAGTTGCAGGTACTAACAGATATTGTGAAGTCCTCTCAGACTTGCAGAAATGCCTGCCCCAATTAATACTGTAGCTGTACCCCTGAGGAACCCCTCATTTCACCTAAAACTTCTGTTAGGGCTCTGAGGCTTTGCCTCCTTTTTGTTCCCCAGCTCCGTGATCCTGAGAAATCACCTAGACACACACTTGGAAGTCTAAATATCATCAGAATTTCTCTGTTTCACTCCAGGCTTTTTTTTGTATAGGGTTCCTTTGAACAAATTTTTGATATCTGCAGCATGTGACATTAACAGCTAAATTAGTCAGTGGGGAAAAAACAGACTCTTCAAGGGCAGGACTCTTCTGTGTTAAGAAGATATGCAGTGATTTTCTCACTGGTAGAGAGTACCTATCTTGTAGAGTGGCTATACTCGTTGATGCCCAAATTCAATTAGACAAATCTAATTGTCCAAATTATGGACAATGGTCTAATTAGACCAAAGCCTTTGGTCCAAACTTGAGTCTCCTCAGGTGTGAACCTAAGTCAGTACAGTTAAAACAGAAAGTCTACCCCTTCCTCTGAGCAACCCATTGTCTATTGATCCCTTTTGAAAATTTTTGTACAAATGCTTCTTTATTTTCTCCCATCCATCTCTCAAACCTGGAAGGAAATTGCTATAAAGTCTGCTTTACCTGTAAAGTCTGTTTATGGTTCTCTCACAAATTTCTGCTGGACATTTTTCTTCTCTGTAATTTCTGTCAAAAGCTTGGAATTGTGTAGTCCAGTGGATGACTGAGATGCTTAGGAAATGATAGCTCGTGTTTCCAAGTGTTTCTCCTTCTGTATCCATGCTGTGGCTTTGTTTTTACTGCAAGTACACAGAGGCAGTAAAAGCACTTTCAATGGACAGTACTTAGTGCACTGGAACTTGCAATGCCTGTGAAAGTAATTAAGCTGGCAGCAACAACAAAATTGAAATGATAACAATAGTAACACTAATAACATGTAAAAGTAAAGGTAAACAAGAAAAGATTTAACTAAGAAAAAATAGTCCTGAAGAGACTGTTTCGTGTGTACATCACCTGCTCAGAATTCACACAGCTGCAACAGAATTAGGAAGTTTCAAACAGAAAGTTAAATAATTTTTACTAAAACTAGGTAATATCCCCACTACATCAGGAGGTTAGGAAAACTAGGTACTGGTTCCAGAAATCATCAGAATAATCATTAGAGACCTCAAGGCACTACCGGCCCTGGCTGTCTCTGCCCAGCCCCTCCTGTGTTCCCCACCTGCTGCCCATGTCCCAGGTCCCTACTTCAGCCCCCCAGGGCTGCCTGCCCCAGCAATGCCACAGCAGGGCTGCTCTCCAGCTCCCCACATCCCTGCCCTCCCTGGCCATGGCACTCTCTGAGTTGGCCCTACACAGGACTTACATCTCAGCTCAGCCTTGACTCATTCCCATCCCCATTGAGGTGCCCAATGCCTGTAGCTGGGGCTCCTCTGGTGCCCCCATGGCTGCCTTGCTCCTGGCCCTAATGGACCCCATGGGGAAATACCCAGCTGACAACACCAGCAGCACCGGGATGATCTTGGATGTAACGCTAAGCATAATATTCTTCAATTCAAGTCTATGCAAATTCATATCAAGGTATTTGATCATTCTTACGCATGAGGAATAGTAAGATATTTTCTTACTACTAGAGAAGGTCAAAATTTCAGAGGATGTCATTAGGAGAGTCAGGAAATAAAAGATTTCTACCAACTCTTACTCCTTCGTTGCAGACAACACAACTGTAACTACTAATTTCTCAGGTAATAAAATATTTAAATTGTTGCTTGTCGTGATACATTT